>JASDQU011404989.1:42580-60967 GCA_032191745.1 Picea mariana | reverse complement strand
CCAACCATTATATCTATATGTCTTTATATGAGGACTAGTAACACAATTGTATAAATAATGAAGATTTCTATTTAAATCTTAGTTTAACAATCTCCACCATGAGCTATTAAATAGACATTATAATAGAAATAATTACATAGACATATATTTATCCTCCAACAACCAAAGGGGTTCTCTCTATCAAACAAACACTATAATAGAAAGAATTACAAACATATATTTATCCTCCAACAACCAAAGAGATTCTGTCTAGTAATAAAAAAAAAGAATAACCATTCCACAACTATGGACACATTTCCTTTAAAGAGTACCAAGTCATGCAAGCTTCAAACTTGATTCTCCCAATGATTCAACCACCAATTTCTAGACCTCTCCTTTTCTATTCAATTCATGACAAAGTTACTACAATAAATGTTGTGGTTGGGGTGAAAGTAAAATGCTAAGGTAATTGACACGTTCTAAGGGAATTTACAATGCTTAAGCCTCAAAATTAGAGAGAGAGAAGCATGTTGGATCATTCTTTCCCTTTCTTAGGAAAATGAGAACAAGAAAGGAAAATAATGTTCCAACATGCTGAAGAAAAGGAATACCTCGCTTAATGGAAATATTACCCAACCATTATATCTATATGTCTTTATATGAGGACTAGTAATGCAATTATATAAAGAATAAAGATTTGTATTTAAATCTTAGTTTAACGATCTCCACCATGAGCTATTAAATAGACATTATAATAGAAATAATTACATAGACATATATTTATCCTCCAAAACCAAAGGGGTTCTCTCTATCAAACAAACACTATAATAGAAAAAATTACAAACATATATTTATCCTCCAACAACCAAAGATATTCTCTCTAGTATTAAAAAAAAAGAATAACCATTCCACAAACTATGGACACAGTTCCTTTAAAGAGTACCAAGTCATGCAAGCTTCAAACTTGATTCTCCCAATGATTCAACCACCAATTTCTAGACCTCTCCTTTTCTATTCAATTCATGACAAAGTTACTACAATAAATGTTGTGGTTGGGGTGAAAGTAAAATGCTAAGGTAATTGGCACGTTATAAGGGAATTTACAATGCTTAGGCCTCACAATTTGTACCCAATCTTCAACTCTCTTCCAGTGAACACATTTCTCTTATTCGAATCCCAGCAACCATTTACATCAATTTAACATGACATTCCGAATGAGACAAATAAACCAAACTATGAATTAATGGGACGCGTTGTCTTTACATCACTTTAAAGAAATGAGACTTTTTCTAACTGTAAATTGAATGGACACATCCATTGTTGGTTGAAGTTCAACGTACAACAAAGAGATGAGAGAGTTATGGCCTATTCCGATTCCGGGGTGTGTACAACCTATCCATGGTTGCAAACTGCCTTTGTAATTAAGTATTGATGTGTACGACATGTTTAAATTTCCATGGATTCACTAGCGAGTAGGTTAAATGTTCTACGAAATGACAATTTTTTTCGGGGACATTTGTTCAAAATCTGGTGAGAAATTGTTAGATTTATAGATTTGAGTGATTATTTTTGTATAATCCGAGTGTCCTATTAGTTTTTCAGTATGCCGAATTCATTTTTGCATTTAGAAATGGATTTTGAACAACAAAAAATAATGATTCGCGTAAATTTATATCGTGAGATTCCGACGAAAAAAGCCATTTCATAGAACAACTAGACAACACCCCTCAATAGGCATTGATTGTTGATAACCATGAAGCAAAAACTAAATCATAATGACCATTGACCTCAAAGATTCCTTCGAAATGTTTATATTCACATAATTCTACTGGAAATCGACTTCTGATTAATAACTAACATAAATATAGTTTGGAATTCATCATTAACCATTAAACAAAACCAAGAGCAACCCATTAAACAAAACCAAGAAAATCAATTCCCTTATACAACAATTACACAACAATCACAAAGAAATTCATAACATGGTGAACATAATGTTTATCTTGGAAACCCGAATGGTAAAAACTGTATTAAAATGGTTTTTCAATCTTTATTGAACAATTTCAAGTTACAATGAAAACTCTGGGTCATTCAACATTTTAAACAACTAATCATCTTCTTTTTCTTTCCTCTTGGACAAAATACCCTTTGTAATTCCAATTACATGAAGTAATAGACACAAATGGTGATAATGAGAAGGCCAATTATCCTTATCCTTTTACTTCTCATTCCCCAACTTTCTCTCCTACTTTATTTTTTTATTTTTTTTCTTTTATTTAATTTCATAATGTGTGCAATGTTTTTTTTTTTTTTCAAACCTTATTCTCAAATTATTTGTAAATACCGAATCTTACAATCATCCATTATTTGTTCAGATCCATTTTAATTCAAAATCATATATTCAGAACACCAAACAATTCAACCCTACAATATCATGAAAAACTTCTCTCACAATGTTGATTAAGAGCTTGGGGTAGGCTTATACCTCATCTCATATTTTTGACCCTCATGTCTAGAAGCATAAGCAGGTGATGTTGTATTGGGAATTGGAATTCTCATAGAATATGAGATGAATGGCAAATCAATAGATCATAGTCCCTACATATGTTTCCTCCCATGGAATTTTCCATGGGCCCGATTACTCTATATGCAATCTAGACTAGTTGCAAGGTTAGTTGAAGAAGTGGTTGTGTGGTATCTCAATGTTTTTGCAAATTTTAGTGCATTTTCTTAACATATATTATTTTTGAGATATTTACCCAATTTTAAAGAGCTACTATGAAGGTGTCAGCCTCAGGATAAAACAACACTGCCCGATTTTGGTTGTAGTCTAACTAGAACACAAGTTAGATTTTTATAGTCTTTTTCTTTTAATTTTTTATTTTCAATACTCTACAATGAGAAACTTTCAAGCTACAAATGTTGTAAATGTCATTATTGAACTCCCTTGGGATAAAATTGGGAGGATTTATTGACATGCTAGTGAAAATAATCTTGCCCAATTGCTAATTTTTGCTAAGTTAAATTAGTGAGAATCCTACCATTTTGGTCCTCGTCCTTTCATTGGCGTGGCTAGTTGAAGAATTGGTTTTGTAGTATCTGAACTTTTCTAGATATTTTAGTGCATTTGCATAGCGCATTCTAATAAAAACATTAATATTAGAGAGATATTATGTTTTGAGATATTTACCCAATTTTAGTGAGCTACCATGAAGGTTTGAGTTTTAGGATACCACTATGCGAATTATGTGGTGGTCTAATTGGAATATAACTCAATTTTTTATAGTCTTTTTCTTTATAGTTTTTGTTTCTATTACTATACTATGGGAAACTATCAAACCACATATGTTGTAAATGTCATTATTGAACACCCTGTGGGTAATATTGGCATGTTAGTGAAAACAAGCTTATTGTTCCCAATGCCAGTTGGGTCTAGATTGAGTGGTTGAGTGGAAGAATTGTTATCTTGCCCATTCGAGTTCCAATCCTACTTGTGACATGTTTTTATCTTAGTGAACCAATTGTTCATTGAGGCTCTTTATGAGCCATAAGGAGTATCTCACACTCACTTATAAGATAAAGTGTTGGGTTCTTATTTACATGTTAAAAAAAAATGCATGGTTTCCTATATCAATCATTATGTTGATCTAATTTAAGGGTGGATCTAGTGGTGGTGTGTCTCACAAGCCATTGAAGATGAACTTCATCCTAATGATATTATGACTAGAGGACATAACATATATTATTGATTATTTACATATGAATATGACATGCCATAACATATAGTTTGATTGGATATTTTTCCAAGGAAAAACTCATGGGGAAATCCAAGGGATGCTTCACCATATTTATGGATAACATCACTTGTAAATTTGTTGGCACGATACTTTCCAAATTCCCAACAACATTGGTGAAACTGGTTGAGCTAACAATTGAGATAAAAAGGAATAAAAGTGTTTAGAACATTTCATCCCACCCTCAAGGACTTAAGAAAGACTGATATTGTCGGTACATTTCCAACACCAATCATATTATGAGGGTAAAACATGTCATAATTGAGATTTGAACATGGGTGAGGAGGGTAAGAACTTCTCCTCTTAACCACCCATGCTAAATCAAATCAACAATATAGTTTTATAACACATACGAATATGTGTGTGTAACATCCTGCTCTTGCGAACAAATGTTATTGACTTATTCTTTGAGGACACTTGCGTGCAAGTGATCCGGTTAAAGTACATGGTTGTCTATTTCACTTATGGATTCTTATAATGATGTTGATGGATTATGGTTTATGTAGTTTTGATATCTATGTATTGATAAATGTTATTGACGAGTTTCCCCTGAGTGTGTAGGACACTTGACGGATTGAGGATGTCGATGGCATCAATGGACCTCCTTGGACTCCAGATTGAGTCAGGGAGTGGATTGTATTGGTTTGAGTATTTCATTTATGAATATGTGACATATGATCGATTATATTATGATGTTGTTTATGGATCATTGACAATGTTTCATTGATGAATGCAGGCTGACGATTGCTTGCTAATCTGAATCACATAAGGAGTAAGGGGGTCGTGCACACAAACCAAATATTGAGAGAGATTTGTGACAACATCCCTGTCACAACCTACTAGCACTCCTGCCATGGCTCGAATTGTAAGTTAACGATTACTTAGTTTGAGAGGTCCACGATGCCGTGAGGGAAGACTAAGACAGTAGCTCACGAAGATTTAAGGGGTGCGCAATAAGGAAAGGTCCTTATTTCTTAGAAGCCCTTAGTCTCTCACAAGGCCACCCGAATGGAGTAATGACTCCAGGGGTTGGACAACTACCAAAACCAGTAAAAGGCGAGTGACACCCTTGGAGCATGGAGTGCGTCTTGACGAGAACGTCATGTAATTAAAAAATTGAATCAAAGGCGAGTGGCACCCTTGGAGCACAGAGTGCGTCTTGAAGGGAACGTCGCATAATTAAAAATTTAAATCAAAGGTGAGTGACACCCTTGGAGCACAGTGTGCATGTTGAAGGGAACGTCACGAAATTAAAACTTGAGTCAATGAATCTAGGTGGACTAGAAAACCTTGATTGAATAATTAAACCCTATAAAATCTTAAGCATTGTTGACCTCAATTAATTAATGAATTAAGGATTGAATTAATTAATTGTGAATCCCAAAATGAAAATATAAGACTATGGAAAAAGTATGCCTAAGTGGGTTAGAAAACTAAAACGAATTATTAATTAAATAACATAGGAATGAGGCAAGTCAATTCAAGAAAATAAGAAAGATGAAATAATTCTAAGGAATTAAATACACATGTTTGCAAAAAATAGCTAATTGGAATTTAAGATAAGAAAGGAATAAAGCGTGAAAGAATAAGTGCACGCATAGAAGGGAATCTAGAGTCTATCTACCACTAGCTTAACTAGGAGAAGACTCCTATTTTAACTCAACTCAGATTTAGTAAGGTGTCAGTCATTAATTGGAAACAAGGGGAATAAAGAGACAACTAAGAGTGATTTTAAGAGTGCTTTTAGGATGGATGAGATAAATTGACTTTTATTAAAATAAATTGTGGATTTACTTGTGCAACTAAGGGAAAGGGTGACAATTGTATGGGAAAAATAATTCTTAATTAATTATTAAAAAAATGAATTAAATGTGCAAGTGGCTAGGTGTCATGGAGGAAACTCCTATAAAACAAATGGGAAAAATGGGTAATGGGCACACTGGTTATGAGTAAAGTTATGCTGCATAATTTTTGACTGGTTTTACTTGTGAGAGTTGGGATACCCAGCGTGAGAGAGAGTGGCGACTCTACCTTGCAAGGCGAGCTGGGATCTAGAGGATTTCTGGTTGTGTGTGTGCGTGGCCCCTTTGCGGCTTGGGGGCTAAGGGGGAAGAAGAGTACCTGTAGCGTTGGCTGGGAGGTACCAGTGAAGTCTCAATGGTTAGCAAGCAAGAGATCGAAAAGAGCACCACTACAGAAGGACGTCTTTAGTTTCAGATTTTTTCGCCACCGGTTACAGTATTTTTATTGAGCTTGTAATTGTAATAGTTAAGTTATAAATTGTAGTTAGAATTTGCGCAACTGTATTGTATTTCTGATATCAATTTGTAAGCTTTATTGATAGTCTGGAATGATATAAAATGTGACATGCTATCTATGTTAGCATCCCTTGTAAATTAAATTTTTCTTGTTGCTATCCTTTCCCTATCCAATAGGCTCTATTTGGATTTGTTGCTAGTGGATGTATTGTTATAAGTGTAGCAATGGCGAATATATCGGTCACAGTATTTAGTCACTTAAATCTTATGAATTATGGTTAAACGATGTTTCAAATTAGGAAGAATATGCGAATTCGATTGAATTCCAGTATTATTAATGGGTACACCGCTTATATTTGGCAAATTGTTTTCATCCTTGATGAGATCCCTTTCTCTTCTATCTAGAGGGTTCTCGTTTTCTTATTTTCTTCCGGTGTCATTAGGCCAACTCGAACTCTGAAATTATTTGGCCAACTCCAACTCTGAAATTATTTTAGGACCTATAGAGTCTTAAATATCGATCATTGTATAGATTTGATTAAGCGACCTGCACTCTGGTTTTCCATTGTGTTTTTACTTCGGTTTTCTTTTTCTCCGTTTCAATCTTTTATACTGTAAGTAAGACATACATCAAGCAAGAAAAGGCTTCACATATGGAACATAGAATTCAATTGCTTGTATTAAGATTAGGAGAGTTACAACCGGAAAAAAACGAAACGAAAGAAAACCATTTTTTTTATAAAGAATGGTTGCTAGGTGCACCATTCTCCTTCTCCTTCCGTCGACCGAACTAGGTTTGCTGAGTGCACCCCTCCCATGCTCTTTACTTTGATAAATCACTCCTGCGTTCCTGGCAGAGATTCGAACTTGCGAATTGCTTAAACCAGACCAACGATTATCATTTGTCTTCCCTCGACGAATCCATAAATCGCTCCTGTGTTCTTGGTTGAGATTCGAACCTACGAAATGCTTAAACAAATCATTTGGTCGTCCCTTGACGAATCCATTGAACCTTCCTGCGTTTTGGCAGAGAATCTAACCTGCGATTTTCCTTTTCCCTCGAATGGCGGGTTGCCAAGGAATAAACTCTGCGTTTTATCTAATGCTGGAATGCGTTTTCCTCTTGCTCGATTTGCGGTTGCCAGGGATTACCTCTGCTGTGTTTGTTGATTAATATTTTTTTTCGTATTAGTGAAACCTCATACTTCAATATGAAGATGGAGGTGAAGCCTTCGTTTTGCTGGTGGTTAATCCCTTGCTGCGCATTGGTCATTGGTTCTCCGCCCTCTAATATTATCTCTTCCTGCAAAGTTTCCTTTCTGGGAGTATGCCAACCACCCCCATGACATTGGCAACTTCTGACTAACTCACTATCACTTACTTTAGAGATTTAAATTTATTAATGAAGGATAATTTTGTCTTACCAAATTCATGTTGAAGTAATTGTTATGGTGGTTTAGAGTGTTACTATTTTGGTGTTTTTGTAAACGCAATACAGTGCAAACAATCTTAAAGTCAATATTAACTTACTTTCATGAGATTAAGTCATTGAATTGCATATAGTTTACAATAAAATATCTTCAAGGATCGTCCAACAATAGTCAGGTAACTACAAACAATTATTAAGTTATAGGTAATCATATATTAATATAGTATATAAAAAGTTCCACCCTTTTCCAATTATAACATCCAAACACCTTTCTAAAGATAAATGGATTCTCTATGTTGTATGGATTCTCTATAATTATCAATGTTAACTATTTCCATTCTCAAAATATCTTAAATAGAAGAAGAAAATGTTAGGTCCCACTAATTAATCATTTTTTATTGATTCTCCTTAGTATCTTAAATTGGGAGCTTGACATTGAGTAGGTCAGTAAGTAACCCGGATCTTCCTCAATCCATACATATGAATATGAAAGTTAAGGTGGGAATTATCTTTTATGGCTCATGTGTGATGATGCATAACTTTTTAATGAATTTATAATGCAACCTTGTCTTTTAGTATTAAAGTTCAAGTGTGATTGTGTGGTACCTTGTAGATGGATGTGAGATCTAGTATTGGATTCATACTATATTTCTTAATTAAGATAAGTCATTAAAATGTATTTGGTTGTGCTACAAAAGTTGTGAACGATGACATATGATTGATTAAGCATTTATAATCAATTGTGCCATTTAAAACAAGTTGATTTCTCTTGCGCTTTTAGAATATTGATTGACGTATGATTGATTAAGCCTTTATAATCTCTTGCGCCATTTAAAAATAAGTTGATTACTCTCGCCCTTTTAGAATAATGATTGACATATGATGGATTAAGCATTTATAATCTCTTGCGCCATTAAAAATAAGTTGTTTTCTCATGCGACATGAATAATATTGATGTATGGTTGATTGAGTATTTAGACTTCTCTCGCGACATGAATAATATCATTGTATGAATGATTGAGTATTTAAATTCCCTTGTGCCATGAACAATAATGATATTGGTTGATTGAGCTAGTTAGTTTTCGACTTGATTGTGTTAGTGGGATTTAGACACCTCCTTGTTCCTCATAACAATCGCCATCCCTGAGACCTTAAGTGGTCAAAATCAATCGGATGAATCCTGGGCTTGAGAATTGCTTATGTGTCCTGGAGGTCCTAACCTTGCAGGGTAGGTTGGGCAGTGTTGAGGAAAAGATATGAATTAATCTAACTCAAGCATTTTCAGACTTTACTTGGCTAAAGAAAAGTAGAAGGGAATATCACCCTATGTTTATAGCCAACAAAAATAACATCCTAACTCACAAGTATTAATTACGAGTGCTTAGGCTAGTCTTTTATAAACAAAAAAAAGCTTGTTGGAAATTCACTTTTTATGTAATTTTCTGAATATATCAGTTGTTGAAATAAATGTAAGAACATAAGTAAAGACACCAAGAGGATAATCAAGATAGATGAGACATAAAGCAATCCTTTATTTCATTCCAATTCACCAAAGAGTCATTTCTTTACAAAATCTCATACAAAAATCTTGGACCAAAGTCAAACATAGAAATCCCCGATGGAACATACAAAAGGACCTCTGACAGAAAACAAAAACTGAACTCTAAAAGATGGATCAACTTGCCATAGATTGCTGCCCACTCAACTCTTCACAATAGCCTTTATCAGTCATGAAAGTTAATTCACAAATAGACAAGTCTACACAGACTATCAAAGATATATCAACACCTCTGAAGAACAAGTGTCTTGATTCAACCTTGAATATTGTTGTCTACAATAAGACCCTACTATCACAAAAGAGAATTAGGATGTGATGAATATATGAATGAATGAAAGCTGAACTATCTCAACATAAACTCAAAGAGAAAACATTAACATGCTTGTGCTTCTATCCTCCCTTTCCTTTTGATTTTAACAAGTTAGAATTGGTTAAGGTAGTTAAACCAACTCATTAGTTAAGTTAGTTAAAAGACTCAACTCACTTTAGTTAGGGCAGAAAAGTAATAATCATAATAAGGGTCATAAATAAATAATAACTAGTAGGTGGGACCCCTTGTGACTCCCTTTGATTCATAACAATCATAACAATCATAACATAACCATTAGCTAAGCAAAACACACCTCCTTGTGTCTCCCATCAACATATTTAATTTTGGCAATTTTAGCTCATGAAACTCGAAATTATTTCAAAAATAATACTCATATATCCAAAACAAAACATGTTGTCTAAAGATCCATCAAGTCAACTATCATAAAACAATAGAGAGCATAAAACTCAAAAGCCATATTTCCCAGTCTATGATGCAACCCTTCCTTGGTTGCTACTGTCACCTCTTGATTTTCCTGAATTTTCCTTTGGCTGTGCAGAGCCTCTAGGCTTGATCTCGCTGATCACGTGGGAAAAATTGTCCCTCAATTGCATCCATGAAGACACAGATTTGTCAGAGTCATTGGAGGGTGAGGAAGGGGCAACAATGTATTTTCCTTTATCAACAATGGGATTCAACATTCAATCTCTTGCTAGCATGGGAGGATTCAACTAGAAAGTGGTTAGGGGCAGCTTGGACAATGGGCTTAACCGGAGGAGGAGGAGGCAAAGAAAAGTTGGGCCAGCCACGATGTTGGGAGACTGCTGGGTGGAAAATCTCTTGCCATCCATCATTTTTAGGGACCTCGAGCTGTAAGGAGACATGGGGAGGTACAAGGATACTGGGGGCTTGTTGGGATTGGAAGGTAGGCCTTTCAGGCCCAGGTTGGACTATTCCCTGCCCAATCCAATTAAAGAATCGAGCATGAAATAGTTGGCCAAGCTCTTTTGAATCAATGTCAAAATGTATGGAGAACTTGGGCCTTCTTGGGCCTCAGTTCCAATTACATCGACCTCTGTTTCCTCGGTCATGGTTACCTCGACTGAAAAAACTTATCCTGCATGCGCGATCAATTAGAAAATAGTCTTTTAAATAACCATGCATGACAACTCTTAAAAATATGAAACAAATTTGGCTCAGAATGTACCAAGCTCATGCAATCCAATCCATACAAATTGTTTTACTGTTAATCAACGAGCAGGGGGTGAAAAGGGTCCAGGGATACATGAGGGGTTTGTAATTAGCGAAAATATGATATAATGAAAGGGGAGAAGATATGATCACTGCTCAATGATAAAAACAATCAACTGTAATCAAACCAATAAAACCTCACTGCAATCCACATAGGACTCTGTCACTTTCATCCAATCTAACACAAAAATTCCCTTGACTATAATCAATATCAGAACAGGGAGTGAAAAAATGAATATGGGATATGTGAAGGGTTTGTAATTAGCGAAAAGTGAGATAATGGGAGGGGAAGATAACAATTACTATTCATGGAATTAATCAAGTGATCCATAAAACATTCTGTAGTAAGAATATATGCACTAACCAACAATCATCATGACCGAATAAAAATTACAGTGTATTTAACTAATTCACCATCTAATAATCAAATACCCAACACAGTGCTATCACAAAACAATGAGTATTCCACATAAATTGTAAGAGGTTCTGTTCCCTTCATTCATACACTCTGCATTTCATAACAATTTACGAGCAATGCCCATTTCGAATCTGTAACTATCAGAATCAACCACTGCCCAAGCATTTCTTCAATCCATCACTATACTCAAAAGTCATGTTTTCAAAATAATAGTGAGGTTACTATTACTGCAATAGAGCCCATAAAAAATGCAATGATATTTGTTAACATATATATGCAGTAACCAAATAATCACGACCAAATTGCCATGCCTGAATTGACAATTAATCATACAACCAATAACCACCATTTAAATACAAGCTATGCAGGAGTAATTTGCCCAGGAAATGTAGTTCTGCCACTGTAAAAAAAAAACCAACTCAATATGACTTAAAAGCTGGACCAACTATCCAACACTACTGCCATCAACAACACACCTGCTTTAACCAGTGGTCAATTGCAATAAATAACATACTTAAAAACTCTATGGGTATCCCTTAGTATAAAACCACCTATCCATACTACACACAGTGCGCAACAAACAAAATCCCATGGTGCAACGCTTCCATTTATCACAACAAACACACATTCATGATATAAATTAGTATATCATACTGATCTATCGATTTAATATGAGGTTGTTTTGATTCAGTCACATCATGATTGACCAAACTGTGCACACTCAGGCTTATTCAATCAACAAACACCAGGATGCAGTGGATATAATTTCTACAGTCATCTAGTTTAGTAGTCATTCAGCCCAAAGAAAATCATAGTTACCATGCCCATTAATTACTTTGCAAAATACCATACACAGAATGCAACATGTGTGAAAAACAACAAGCATTCGCAACCAATGCCCACCATCATCCAAATCATTATAAGTGCAAATACTAGTGACTGTATAACAACCAACAATTCGCCACTGTGGTAGGAATTCAATTAACCAAACAAGTTGTGGTAGCTATGCATACCCACACATCCAATTGAAACGGGACAGAAGCCTTATCCACTAATAATACTGAGTTACTTGACACGAGGAGGGTGACTGTGAACTTTAGAAGTGCAATTGGAACTATAAGGTTTATTGCTATTATCACAGAGGCAATAACTAAATGCCATACCAACATGACTGCCATACGACCAATGGTGGGTCTGCATTCAAAGTAATCGACCACAATAATCCGTAGCAACTTGACAAGCCTGAGAGTCTTCCTAAGAAAGTCCAGAATAGAGGGTTAAGGGTTTTGTTCAGTAGCCATCATAGGAAGAACAAAGACAATTTCTTGTAATAGTGAAACTTCGAAGCTAGAGGTATACACACAGAGAGAGATATGAGTCATTTGTGGACAGGTAACAATCCATGGCGAGGGGGGGAAAAAAGAAGGGTGAGGCTCTTATTTGGCCGGGCAGTTTAATCAATGTACACAGGGTATAACCCTCGTGTTCTTCATCCACAGTACTAAGGAGGAGACATGGCTGAGTTAAGAACATAACGCCCAATTCGTGCCCCTTAGCGGTGGAAATCGAATGCCGGAGTGTAACATAGCATCATGACACAAAAAAACTTTGAGCATTAAACCCAGGAAGGCCAGAGACTGGCTATAGTGACAGTGCATGAAGAATTTTCCACCCCAGACTTAAACAGAAACCCTCCAACTGAACCCGTAGTAGAAACAAAGAATTATCACTAGGAAGACCGATAACCTCTACAAACTCAAAAATATTACAGGAAGAACCATCCATTTTTCATTCAAGAATTAATATTTCACACAGTTGCAACACTTAGAAAAAACACAAACCCATACACCTGAGCCAGTAATCATTTCATAGCTAGAGTGAAGTCAAGAATGGCCAAAAAAAGGACATACATGTTAATCGAAATCCTTAAGATGAGAGGTGGTTGAGCGGTTTCACCCTGCTAAAATTCAGGAGCATAACATAACAACAAGCAAACAATAGTTCGACTAGTGTGGCGGCCAACGGGAAGGGTAAAGGTGACGTGCAGTAAATGCACGTCGCCTCCACCCACATCTCATTAATTTAACAATACATGCCAATGATCCCTCCATTAACACCATTAGTCAACCCATGCATCGAGACTATCAACGCATTTAAAACCAATAGATCATACCACCTTAAGCCATAGGATAATCCAAGTTCCATATAACAATTCGCATAACCATTAGCACTATGATCTTGGCAAATATGCCACCAAGGTTCCATATCATATATATATCGGCTACATAATTCCATTAACAATATGTATAACCATCTGCGTTATCACCTTGCCAAATGCGCCACCAACTTTTCAACCATATTCATATACATCATGTAATTCAAACACAAATTCATAGCCATTTCCTTGTTAGCTAGGGTTTAACAATAATCAACAAGTATTTTCATGCAGGTAATAATGAAGAACTAGGTCTCTTTTTCATTTGTTATAGTACTTTGCCTTTCTCAAAACTACCTTTCATATAATTTTCACTAGCATGTTTGTTGTGCAGGTGCGAGAAGAAGAAACACCATTAATGAATAGTAGGCTGTAATAAAATGAAGGAACAACACCTTAAAAGCTCAACTCATACCAACAACAACAATATCTCATCAACCATGTAAATCATGTAGCACCTCATCATAACATAAAAAATGAGCAGATATGATCTTCACTAGTACAAGGGGTTCCCACCGACTAGTATTATTTAGTTTTTATAATAATAGGCTTCAACAATACTTTGCGGGAGAAACTTCGTTGACGTTTTCAATCGTCAACAAATTGGCGACTCCACAGGGAAATTTGTTTTTAACAGATTTATGACTCTGGACTCATGGTTTCGTGGACCAAAACAATAGGCCAAGAAGACATAATTCAGATGATTATGCAATAGGGGGAAGTGAGCAAATTTAATGGAAAGATGACCGGGAATTTGGGAATAATTTATGAAAAGTGTTAAGTATGAGGGTTTTTTTACCACTATATGCATAATCATTCAACCATAATCTTCTCTCAACCCTTTAAGGAGGAAAACCCTTAGACTTTCTCTTAAAATCTCAATGGATGAAGAAAGGGCAAGAAGAAGCAGAAAATAACCAATTCCTTGTAAGACAATAGTGGAAATATGTAACAATTTCAAGGGCCTTTCAGAGGAGTCATCATAACAACTATGTAAGATTGATTGTTATCGACTAACAATGCTTTGCAGTAGTGTCACTGTGGCAGGATTGATCCAACATCCTATCTTAACTGAACACTAAAAGATGATAAGGACAAAAATTGCAACATAAATAAAAAGAAGAAATTAAAACAACAACAATAAAAGACAGAAACGAAGCGCGGCGGGGAATAAAAAAACTTAACTTGGAAAGCAGAAATCAAAGTACCGTGAAGCAATGAAAAGAAGCACAAAAATTGAAAGGATAACTAGGCTACTAATATACAACAAAATCCATACAACATTAGAACTTTTCATGTTGGTTCCTCACAATATTTCAAGTGAGGGCTGCTAGTGCTATAGAAAAACCATTGTCTCTATAATTCCTTAAAAACTTCTGAGTTAGTGTCTAAGACCAAAGTAATCTAGAAATGACCCAACACCTGAAACTATGGTGTAATTATCATCCCCGTGACAGATATGATTAAATCATCAAGATAAGCATGGAGATTGACCAATTCATTAAAAGCCATGTGTATTGTCCTTTTAATGGTGGTACTTTCATCCAATAAGACAAAAGGAAGGCAGTTGTAAGACATGGTATCACAACTAATAAGAGTGGGTTTGTGGCAATTTTCTCTTTCTATTTTGATTTTACTGTAACCATAGAAACTGTTAAGTAAGGGATCCCACTGTGACTCTACAGCTTGTTGCAGAAACATTTCCATATTGAAAGGAGGGAAAGGGTTTCTCATAATTACTTGTATAAAAGTTTGAAGACTAACGCAGGTTCTAATATTATCATTGGTCTTCGAAGTAGGTTCCCAGTTTGAAACCCATTCAGGGTTGACTAAAAAAAAAAATTCATTCTTTAAGAAATCCTTCAACTCCCTTCAAAAGGTTGCTTTTAGTGCAGATTTAACAAGTCCTTGTTTTCGCCTAGCTAGTTTCATAGTACGCTGCACAAGACCTGGATGAAAACCACACAGATCCACATTAAACCAAGTGAAAACATTTTGAAATCCACCAAGTAACTCGATAGACCTCATCTCTTCTTTATCAGAACTCTGGACATTTATTTTAACGTTCGTTGAAGATCCATGTGTCCTAATGTTCATGGAGATGGTTTTAGCCACGTTATGTTGTAACTCCTCTTCCTTCTATTTTTCTTTATTTCCTCCAACATTCAATGAAAATGAACTCTCAAGAGGATTCAAGCCCTCAGGAATCCTATTATTTTCCATGGATATAATTTCCTCAAGCTTAAGAGGTTCATCTTGGATGATAGCACAAATGCTCTCATCCCTAGGGATGGCCTTCCAGAATTCTTCATTCTCATAAATGTATGGACGATGCAAAGATTGGAAACCACAATCAGGTCAGTGAGGCAAGAATTGTCGAGTAGGAGAGGATGCAAAGATAGCTAACCAATCAACTATTGAATTCAAATCCTTCCTGACATGAGTGATGTTGAAAGATAGGAGGCTCGAGACAAGTGTCCAAACAGTTTGGGAGTATTGTTCCACCATCTTGTCGCTAGGAGAGCATCTATTACATATTAGGTTCACAACAAGCTCGAAATTTCTGAAAACTGAAAGGTGACTACAAATGAGATTAAGGGTGTTCTCAATTCCTAACAACAAAGCTTCGAACTCAACAACATTGTTTGAACAAGCAAACTCCAACCTGTATGACAGATTATGAATCTTTCCTGTAGGGTAAACCAAGATAATACCAACCCCGTTACCTTTGTTAGAGTGTGAACCATCAAAGTGCATACACCATAATTCATCATCTGAATCAATTCATTCCAGAGGGGTATTATCCTCTTCAACAAATATGGAATATTCTCCTACGTCTTCTTCGATATAGTTTATGCTAGATTGCATAACACTCTCTATGTAGGGTGAAATTATTCCTTCTCTAAGGACTATAATGTTCTCACCATTCCGAGGAATGGATAAATGTGTTCCATCAAGTGAGAGGTATCCACCTGTTAGGGCTTGCCAATCTCTCCCCAAGATAGTTAAATAATTGCTTGCAGGCATATCAATCACCTGAATGTAGAGGGTTGTCCTTATCTCAAGATGAGTGCATAAAACCAAGGTTACATCTTTAATCTCACCTATGGTTAATATCACCTATGGTTATTTGTTGTAGACTATTAGAGGATATTGTGCTTTTGGCATTTTCATTTCTACAAGACAAGCCTAAATCTTCTATAATAATCTTTGACATCACACTTGGGCCTGAACCTTCATCAATGAGGCAATAATGGGCAATCTTATCCATGATCTTTACAGAAATATAAAAGGTTTTTTTTTTACATGGTATCTAAAGTTATGTACACCTACTTTATTTACAAAAGAATCCTCTTCGTTTACCTCTTCGGAAAGATTGGCTACAATGGAAGTTTTCCTTCCATGAATTGTTTCAGATGCATCTGTTGTTCAGGGATGACAACCATGTCTAGGAGGGTTGCATCTACTTTGATGTTGGCCAATTGATTCAATATATTGTATTTAAAAGAGGGAGGAGAGGGGGTGATTCTTGGACTCTCAGGAATTTTAGGAACCTGGGATGTGGTAGCGGTTGAGGATGAGCTAGGGATAGAAGAACTGCGAGGAGGATCAAATTTACCCTTGGGAGCATAGGATTTTCTCCTAGTGTTAATAACCATGACATACTCTGGCTCAGCAAAGTCTAGGAAAATGATAGTAGCTTCTGGTCTTTTACCAAATCTTTTATCTCTAGAACTCTTCTTTACCTCACATGTGGTTTCTTCGTGGTGCTCCTCACAAAAGTTACACCAGCTCTGAGGCAGGATGGCCTTAGGCCGAAAGTTATTTTCAGTCGGATTTCTAAAAGGGGGTGCAGAAGACGATGAAGCCCCAGGGGAGAGAGGGGAGATAGTACCCTTCCACTCAAATGCTATCATGCGATTGTTCATATCTTGTACTAGCTGTAAGAGAGCGAACATATCTGCCTGTCTAACTATTTCTCCCTGGGGTAGACCAATTCGTTCAAGTTATTCGTCATACTCTGAAGAGTTTGCAGGGTGGACTCAAGATTATCAATGGATTTTTCCTCAAGCCTATGATGGTAGGGAGAAGGCAATGCATGAAATTGGCTTGGTTCTAAGGGCGGATAAGTTTGGGGATTTGGTTGTACCACTTGGTGAAACGCAAGTTGAAAGACTTGATGGTCTCACCATCTTTGTAAGTGATGTTATTATATTCCCTTAACTTCTCAGCTGGGCTTTTAGATTTCCCATAAGTGGATTTAAAACAATAGATTAATTCATCCTAAGTAGACAGGATCTTAGGAGGAAGGTCAAAGAAATCGGCCGCAGCCTTTCCTTCTAAGGAATTGACGAACAAGCACATGCAAGTGTCATTGTCGTTAGGCCCTATGTTATGACAAGCATTAGAAAATTCCACCAGGTGTTTGTTTGTACTGACAGTGTTGTCTCCTAAAAACCTAGGCAAGTGCTCTTTAAACTTCGGAAGTGGGCGAGTAGCAGGTGCTAAGTTTAGAGGAGAAGACACATGGCATGGTGTGGTTGTGGCATCCTCTTCGAACTAAAAAAGCCCATACTTTTTAATGACTTTGGTGGGGTTTGTAGTAGATTGGATAAGGATATGGTGGTTGTACAAGCTACCAATCAATGATGACGATGAATATTGGGAAGATGAAGCACTTCTAGTGCCACCAGAACCACCACTAGATGCCATCCTGTGGATGAGAGATGAGGGAAAGAAAGACGAGCTGGATGAATCAGATAAAGTTCTCCTTAGAGCACTTTGTTGGGCAGACAACACAACGTTTCTTCTTCCTATTTCAGCAATAGGATTGATTTCAGGTGACAAGCCTCTTCTTCCTCTAGAAGCACGAGAATCTAAGGACATGAAAGAAAGGCCAAAACTGAAGAAACTAAAGGTTACTGCTGATTTCTAGGCTGCCTACGTCTGGACTCCAATTGTTCTTGAACGCTAATATCTCGTTCAATTGCCGCCCAAGAAAGGTTAAGCTCATCACGGGTCTTAGCAGTGTCTAAAATAGTATGAAATAGGTTCAAAGCAATGTTGGTCTGGTCTTAGAGACCGGGCTCAAGATTGGGCTGCCTTGCAGTAGAAACAATCATTAATAGAAGAACAGTCAAAGAATCAATAACAATATATATATATATATATATA
>JASDQU011404989.1:26817-42371 GCA_032191745.1 Picea mariana | reverse complement strand
TTGGCTAAAACAAAGTAGACGGGAATATCACCCTATGTTTATAGCCAACAAAAATAACATCCTAACTCACAAGTATTAATTATGAGTGCTTAGGCTAGTCTTTTATCAACAAAAAAAAGATTGCTGGAAATTCACTTTTTATGTAATTTTCTTAATATATTAGTTGCTAAAATAAATGTAAGAAACGAAGTACAGACACCAAGAGGATAATCAATATAGATGAGACATAAAACAATCCTTTATTTCATTCCAATTCACCAAAGAGTCATTTCTTTACAAAATCTCACATAGAAATCTTGGACCAAAGTCAAACTTAGAAATCCCCGATGAAACATACAAAAGGACCTCTGATAGAAAACCAAAAATGAACTCTAAAATCTAGATCAACTTTCCACAAATTGCTTCCCACTCGACTCTACAAAATAGCCTTTATCAGTCATGAAAGTTAATTCACACACAGACAAGTCTACACAGACTATCAAAGATAGATCAACACCTCTAAAGAACAAGTGTCTGAATGATTTGATTCAGCCCTGAATATTGCTGTCTACAATAAGACCCTGCTATCAAAAAACAGAGTTAGGTTGTGATGAATATATGAATGAATGAAAGATGAACTATCTCAACATAAACTCAAAGAGAAAACCTTAACATGCTTGTGCTTCTATCCTACCTTTGTTCCTCCCTTTCCTTTTTCTTTTAAAAAGTTAGAATTGGTTAAGGTAGTTAAACCAACTCATTAGTTAAGTTAGTTAAAATACTCAACAAACTTTAGTTAGGGGGGAAAGGTAATAATCATAATAAGGGTCATAAATAAATAATAACTAGTAGGTGGGACCCCTTGTGACTCCCTTTGATTCATAACAATCATAACAATCATAACATAACCATTAGTTAAGCGAAAAACATCTCCTTGTGTCTCCCATCAATATATTTACTTTTGGCAATTTTAGCTCATGAAACTCGAAATTATTTCAAAAATAATACTCATATATCAAAAATAAAATATGTTGTCCAAATATTCATGAAGTCAACTGTCATAAAACAATAGATAGCATAAAACTCAAAAGCCATATTTCCCAGTTTGTGATGCAACCCTTTCTTGGTTGTTGCTATCACCTCTTGATTTTCCTAAATTTGCCTTTGGCTGTGGAGAGCCTTTAGGCTTGATCTCACTGATCACGTGGGAACAATCATCCCTCAATTGCATCTGCGAAGACACAGATTTGACAGAGTCATTGGAGGGTGAGGAAGGGGTAGCAATGGCTTTTCCTTTATCAAGTGCATGGTGGGCTTCAGTCTTCAATCTCTTGCTAGCATTGGAGGATTGCATTGGTGAGTGGTTAGGGGAAGCTTGGACAATGGGGTTAACCGACAGAGGAGGAGGCAAATACAAGTTGGACCAACCACGATGTTGGGAGACTGCCGGGTGGAAAATCTTTTGCCATCCATCATTTACAGGGATCTCAAGCTGTAAGGAGACATGAGGAGGTACAAGGATACCGGGGGTTACTGGGCTTGGAAGGGAGGCCTTTCAGGCCTAGGTTGGACTATTCCCTGCCCAATCCAATTAAAGAATCCAACATGAAATAATTGGTCAAGCTCCTCTGAATCAGCGTCAAAGTGTATGGAGAACATGGACCTTCTTGGGCCTCGGTTCCAATTACCTCGACCTCTGTTTCCTCGGCTGTGGCTACCTCAACTGAAAAAACTCATCCTGCATGCGTGATCAATTAGCAAATAGTGTTTTAAATAACCATGCAAGACAACTCTTAAAAATATGAAATAGATTTGGCTCAGAATGTACCAGGCTCACAGAGTCCAATCCATACAAATTGTTTTACTGTTAATCAACGAGCAGTGGGGTGAAAAGGGTCTAGGGATACATGAAGGGTTTGTAATTAGCGAAAATATTATATAATGAAAGGGGAGAAGATATGGTCATTGCTCAATCATAACAACAATCAACTGTAATCAAACCAATAAAACCTCACTCCAATCCACACAAGACTCTGTCACTTTCATCTAATCTAACACAAAAAATTCCCTTAACTATAATCAATATCAGAACAGGGAGTGAAAAAATGAATATGGTATATGTGAAGGGTTTATAATTAGCGGAAAGTGAGATAATGGGAGGGGAAGATAACAATTACTATTCATGCAATTAATCAAGCGATCCATAAAACATTCTACAATAAGAATAGATGCACCAACCAACAATCATCATGACCGAATAACAATTACTGTGTATTTAACTAATTCACCATCCAATAATCAATTACCCAACATAGTGCTATCACAAAACAATAAGCATTCCACATAAATTGTAAGAGGTTCTGTTCCATTCATTCATACACTCTTCATTTCATAACAATTTATGAGCAATGCCCATTTCCAATCTATAACTATCAGAATCAACCACTGCCCAAGCGTTTCTTCAATCCATCACTATACTCAAAAGTCATGTTTTCAAAATAATAGCGAGGTTACTATTACTGCAATAGAGCCCATAAAAAATGCAATAATATTCATTAACATATATATGTAGTAACTGAATCATCACGACCAAATTGACACGCCTAAAATCACAATTAATCATACAACCAACAACCACCTTTTAGATACAAGCTATGTAGGAGTAATTTGCCCAGGCAATGTAGTTCTGCCATTGTTAAAAAAATACCAAATCAATGTGACTTAAAAGCTGGGCCAACTATCCAACATGACTGCCATCAACAACACGCCTTCTTTAACCAATGGTCAATTGCAATAAATAACATACTTAAAAACTATGTGGGTATCCCCGAGTGTAAAAAAATCTATCCATACTACACACAGTGCGCAGAAAACGAAATCCCATGGTGTAACATTTCCATTTATCACAACAAACACACAATCACGATATAACTCAGTATATCGTACTGAGCTATTGATTTAATATGAGGTTGTTTCGATTCAGTCACACCGTGATTGACCAAATTGTGCACACTCAGGCTTATTCAATCAACAAACACCATGATGCAGTGGATATACTTTCTATAGTCATCTAGTTTAGTAGTCATTCGGCCCAAAGAAAATCATACTTACCATGCCCATTAATTACTTTGCAAAATACCATACACAGAACGCAACATGTGTGAACAACACCAAGCATTCACAACCAATGCCTGCCATCATCCAAATCATTATAAGTGTAAATACTAGTTATTGTATAACAACCAACAATTCGCCATTGTGGTAGGAGTTCAATTAAATGAACAAGTTGTGGTAGCTATGCATACCCACGCATCCAATCGAAATGGGGCAGAGGCCTTCTCCACTAATAATAATGAGTTACTTGACACGAGGGGGGTGACTGTGAACTTTAGAAGTGCAATTGGCACTGTAAGGTTTATTTCTATTATCACAGAGGCACTAACTAAATGCCATACCAACATGACTGCCATACGACCAATGGTGAGTCTGCATTCAAAGTAATTGACCACAATAATCCGTAGCAACTTGACAGGCCCGAGTTTCTTCCCACAAAACTCCAGACCAGAGGGTTAAGGGTTTTTCTCGGTAGCCATCACAGTAGGAACAAAGCCAATTTATTGTAATAGTGAAACTTCAAAGGCAGAGGTATACACACATAGAGAGATATGAGTCATTTGTGGACATGTAACAATCCATGGCGAGGGGGGGCAAAAAGGAGGGAGAAGCTCTTATTCGACCGAGCAGTTTAATCAATGCATGTAGTGTATAACCCTCGCATTCTTCATCCACAGTACTGAGGAGGAGACAGGGCCGAGTTAAGAACAAAACACCCAATTCATGCCCCTTAGTGGTGGAAATCGAATGCTGGAATGAAACACAACATCGTGACAAAGAAAAACTTCGACCATTAAACCCAGGAAGGCGAGAGACTGACTATAGTGATAGTTCATGAAGAATTTTCCACCCTAGAATTAAAAAGAAACCCTCCAATTGAACCCGTAGTAGCAACAAAGAATTGTCACCAGGAAGACTGATAACCTCTACAAACTCAAAAATATTACAGGAAGAACCATCCATTTTTCATTCAAGAACCAAGATTTCAAACAGTTGCAACACTTAGAAAAAACAAAAACCCATACAGCTGAGCCAGTAATCATTTCATAACTAGAGTGAAGTCAAGAATGGCCAAAAAAAGGACATACCTGTTAATCGAAATCCTAAAGACGAGAGGTGGCTGAGCGGTTTCACCCTGCTAAAATTTCGGAGCATAACACAACAACAAGCAAACAATAACCTGACTAGGGTGGCGGTCAACGGGAAGGGTAAAGGTGACGTGCAATAAATGCATGTCGCCTCCACCCACATCTCATTAATTCAACAATACATGCCAACGATCCCTCCATTAACACCATTAATCAACCCATGCATTGAGACTATCAACACATTTAAAACCAATAGACCATACCACCTTGTGCCATAGCATAATCCAAGTTCCATATAACTATTCACATAACCATGAGCACTATGATCTTGCCAAATATGCCACCAACGTTCCATATCATATATATATATATATCGGCTACATAATTCGATTAACAGTTTGTATAACCATCTGTATTATCACCTTGCCAAATGTGCCACCGATTTTTCAACCATATGCATATACATCATGTAATTCAAACACAACTTCATAGCCATTTCTTTGTTAGCTAGGGTTTAACAACAATCAACAAGTATTTTCATGCATGTAATATTGCAGAACTAGGCCTCTTTTGCATTTTTTATAGTATTTTCCTTTCTCAAAACTTTCTTTCATATAATTTTCGCTAACATGTTTGTTGTGCAGGTGCAAGAAGAAGAAACACCATTAATGAATAGCAGGTTGTAGTAAAATGAAGGAACAACACATTAAAATATCAATTCATACCAACAACAACAATATCTCATCAACCATGTAAACCGTGTAGCACCTCATCATAACATAAAAAATGAGTAGATCTGATCTTCACTAGTACAAGGGGTTCCCACCTACTAGTATTATTTAGTTTTTATAAGAATAGGCTTCAACAATACTTTGCGAGCGAAACTTCATTGATGTTTTCAATTGTAAACAGGCAGGTAGTGATTTTAACATACGGTATCTGGTTGATCATTTTTTATAATTTGCTTCAGTTGTTTATGATGTGCTGAACTGCGTCGTTATTTATGTTTATGTGCTGGTTAGGTGTCGCTATCATTTATGTTGATGCGTTGGTTGCGTCGTAATTGATTACGGTGATGAGTCACTTGTAATGATTTTAAGTATGATGTTGTTTGATTATTCATTTCTATGAATTATGTGTTGACATTAATTTCCTAATGCTTTTAAAAGAAAAAATAATTGTGCTTCGTTTTTCCTAGTTGTAACAGAGGGGTCGTTACATATGGTATTAGAGTGGTTTCAACCATGAGACTTGGGAATCATTACAACTTCCACTGTATTAAATCCTTGATTAATAACTTATCGCTATTTAAAATGGAAATTGTCCATGTCGGTAATCCTAGATACAGGACGTCATAGAGGTTCACGACCTGGTGCTAAGGGAGGAGGTGTAATGCCTCCAGTAGCACCTGTGAGAGAGGGGTCTAACCCCCAAGGAGAAGAACAAGTCATTGGGCATGAGCAGTTTGCGGTGGGGGATGCGGTTGGTTTGACGAGGTCATTTCAAATGATGTCAGAGGCCTTGATTAACCGCCTAGATAGAGATGAGGCCAGGGAGCTTGTACCTAATGAGGTTTTACTGCGCGCTCCAGATGGCAGTGGTAGCATTCATAGATAACTCGAAAAGGTTAAGTTTCCCAAGTTCATAGGTGCTACAGGTGGCTTAGCTGCTGAGGCATGGTTGGAGAACATGGCGATGTGCTTCGTACTTCACGATTATAGCCTCCAACATGAAAGTCCGCATGGTGGTCTTTCAGCTAAAGGGGAGCGCTCTTCTATGGTGGAAGGTGCTCCTACCTCAACTAAACATGGCCGTCAAAAACGTGTCGTGGGAACAGTTCGAGGAGTGGTTCCGGGAGAGGTACTTATCAGAGGAATTCATTGAGCGCTATATCAACGATATCTATGCCTTATGATAGGGTGGTCATACGGTGCCCGAGTATGAGGCCCGATTCATGGAGCTGCTTGGTATGCTCCACATCTGAACACCGAGAAAATAAAGGTCAACAGGTTTTTGTTCATCCTTAACTTTTTCTTTCATGTGAAGGTGAGAATCCTAATGTCTCAGACATTGCATGAGGCAGTCCATAAGGCCCTCATAGCTGAGGAAGAGCTGACCGGTGGGGGACAGGGAAGGACTCATGAAAGACCGACTGGACATAAGATGTTAGGTGTGTAGCAACATCAGACACCAGCCCGACATACATCAAGGTATCGTGATACGTCGAGAGGATCCACATTCATGACACCACGATGACCAGCTCCTCCATGGGGAAATCCCTACAGAGGACCATCGTATCAGCAACAACATCATCCACAACAACAATTGTTTAGGCTTGTTCAGTAGAACATACCAGGATCTCAGGCTGGTAGGCTGGTAACCTCTACTTCGGGGACCAGGAATACTGGACCGAAGACTAGGTTCCAGACATGTGGAGAGCCACTTTCCCAGCAGACTGTCATGTTAACTGGGGAGATTTTGTAATGAAGTCCAACCTTTATGTCACGATCTTAGGATCTTATGACATCATGATCGGTATGAGATGGTTGGAATCACATGATGTGATATGCAGCTGTAAGACAAAATGATTGAGTTTGACCGATGATGAGGGACAAAGAAAAGTGATTATAGGAAGAAACTAAGGAGTGTCCCTAAGGTTCATTTCTTCCTTACAGCTACATAAGAGCATGTAGAAAGGATGCAAGCTATATGTAGTCTTAGCGCTGAATGAAAAGGGCATGGTGGATGGATTAGAAAACCTTTCGGTAGTATGAGAGTTTGCTGACGTATTTCCAGAAGAGTTGTCAGCCTTGCTGCCCGAAAGAGAGTTCGAGTTTACCATCGAATTGAAACTTGGAACTGAACTGATAGTAAGAACACCTTATCGGATGTCGACACCTGAGTTACAGGAGTTGAAACTGCAACTAAAGGAGTTGTTGGACCTAGGACTCATATGCTCAAGTGTGGCACCTTGGGGTGCACCTGTTATTTTCATAAAAAAGAAGGATGGGTCATGGAGACTTTGTATTGACTACCGTCAATTGAACTAGGAAACGATCAAGAACCTGTATCCGTTTCCAAGAATAGACAATTTTGTTTGACCAAATGAAATGCATGATGGTGTTTTCAAATATCAACTTGAGATCAGGATATCACTAGTTATGAATTAAAGAGGGAGATATTCCTAAGACCACATTCAAGACAAGGTTTGGAGATTACGAGTTAACCGTTTTACCTTTCAGACTAACAAATTCCCCTAGGGTATTCATGAGCTTGATGAATGGGGTTTTTCATGAATAATTAGACATGTTTTTTCAAGTATTCATTGACGACATATTGATATATTCTCGGACGATGAAATAACGTGACGAACATTTTCTCTTAGTATTACAGTGTTTACGAGGAACTGTCAAAATTCTCTCGAGGATTCATTACTTAGGGCATGTTATATCTGGTGAAGGCATCGTTGTGGACCCAGACAAGGTAGAGGCTATTATGGAATGGCCTACATCAACAAACGTACCAGGAGTACGCAGATATTTGGGTTTAGCAGGATATTATCGATGGTTCACTGAAGGTTTTTCGAAGATATCAAATCCAATCACGGAATTGCAGAAGAAAAACAAGAAGTTTGTATGGCCCAAGAAGTGTGTGGAAGCATTTCAAAGGCTCAAGGGGCTGTTAATGAAAACGCTGATACTAAAAGTCTCTTATATGGACAAGTAATTCTTGGTATGCATAGATGCGTCCAAGGAAGGCTTAGGCAGAGTCTTGATGCAAGACGATCGATTGATCGCTTACAATCTCAGGGAAATTAAGAAGGCATGAGAAGAATTACACAACACATGATTTTGAGCTATTGGCCATTATGTATGCTTGGAGAGTGTGGAGACACTGTCTGATTGGATAGAAATTCAAACAAAAAAAACCAGAGCACTGTGGATTAAAACACTTTTCATGCATATTGACTTGAACGCGTGGCAGGGGCGTTGGTCATAATTACTTAGAAAATACGATTTGAGGTTAGGTACATTGAAGAAATGATGAACATAGTGGTAGATGCATTGAGTCGGAGAGCATGCATATTCTTGGTGATACCTCTTCAGACGAATATTCGAGAAAGGATTCTAACTATATAGTTCGACAATGACTAGTATAAAGCGATTAGGAAAAATATCGGACAAGACACCTTGATGGTAACAAGGTTTGAAGGTTATTCATTGGAAAAAGATGGATTGTGGAGGTATAATGACTAGATTCAAGTACCGCCTAATGATGAATTGAGAAGTTTGAACTTAAGATAAGCTCATAGAGCAATATACAAGGCTCATCTAGGAGTCAAGAAGATGAGGGCAGACCTTAAGCCCTTATTCTTCTGGAAGGGATGAAAGAAGACATAGTTAGCTACATGGCGAGGTGTCTAAAATTTCAGGGAGTGAAGTCTGAACATAGACATCCGACAAGATTACTACAACCACACCCTATTCTAGAATCAAAATAGGAGGTCATTTCGATTTACTTCATTATTGGATTTCCGCTGATGGCAAGGAGGAACAACTCGATTTTTGTGGTAGTTGACACTATGACGAAGAGTGCACATTTTATTCCTGTGTGTACGACGTATCAGGCACCATACATATCTAGAATTTTTGTCATAAATATTTTGAGACTGCCTGGTGTGCCAAAAATAATCATATCTGATAGAGGATCAATGTTTACTAGACGATTTTGGACTAGTTCCCAAGAGGGCTTGGGAACACAACCATACTCTAGTATAGCATATCACCATGAGACAGATGGGTAGATAGAAGGAACAAACCAAATTTTGGAAGATATGTTGCGTATGTATGTGTTGGACCAACATAAACATTGGGAAGAGTTCTTTCCACTGGAAGAGTTTGCGTACAACAACAACTATCAAGGTACCATTAAGATGGAACCGTTTGAGTTTCTCTACGGGTGACCGTATCATACGCCATTGAGCCATGATCGACTTGAGGATAGGGTCCTCGCGGGACTAGAAATGATCCAATAAATGGAAGTACAAATGAAAATGATGAGACAAAGGATTAAAGATGAGAAATATCGACATAATAGTTATGATGATACACATCATGTTAACTGCAACTATGAAGCTGGTGATCGATTTTCTTGCGGGTGAAACTGCACAAGAGTTCAATTAAGTTTAGAAAGGGTGATAAAGTCTCTTCTAGGTATGTGGGGCCTTTCAAAGTTGTGGAAAGGAAATGATCCATGGACTATCGACTAACCTTGCCTCATTCTTTGAGGTGTATGCACGATGTTTCTCTTGTATCTATTTTGCGACATTATGTTAGTTATCCTACACATGATATTGACATGAGTACCTTGCGGTGTTGGATGAGGGTGCACTCATGAGAGAGCCAATCTGCATTCTAGAACATCGCATTCGAAAACTATGACATCGAACAGTAGATCAGGTCAAGGTCTACTGGGACAATTGTATTCCACAATCGGCTACCTCAAAGGACGAATATGATATGCGCCAACAGTTTCCATATTTATTTGATAGTTTAGCCATATAGATTTTGTCATATGATTTATTTACTGCATTTTATATATTGTACAACTTCATGATGAAGTTTAAAACAAGAGGGGGTGCATGTAACATCCCAGTCTTGCGAGCACATGTTTTTGAATTTTTCTTTGAGGACACTTGCATGCAAGTGATCCGATTATAGTATATGGTTGTCTGTTTCGCTTATGGATTCTTATGACGATGTTGATGGATTATAGTTTATGTAGTTTTGATTCTACATCTATGTATTGGCATATGCTATTGACGAGTTTCCCATGAGTGTGTAGGACACTTGATAGATTGAGGATGTCAATGGCATCAATGGACCTTCTTGGACTCCATATTGAGTAAGGGAGTGGATTGTATTGGTTTGATTATTTCATTTATGCATATGTGACATATGATTGATTATATTATGATTTTGTTTATGGATCATTGACAATGTTTTGTTGATAGATGCAGACTGACGATTTCTTCCTAATCTGACTAACATAAGGAGTAAGGGGGCCATTCACATAAAATAGATATTGAGAAAGAGGTGTGGAAGAATCCCTGTCACAAGCTACTAGCACTCCCGTCGTGGCTCGAATTGTAGGTTAACGATTACCTAGTTCGAGAGGTCCACGATGCTGTGAGGGAAAATTGAGGCAATCGCTCACGAAGATTTCTAAAGGGCGCACAATAAGGTAGGGCCCTTATTCCTTAAAATCCCTTTGTATCTCACAAGGCTGCTCAAATGGAGTACTCACTCTAGGGGTTGGAAAACTACCAAAACCAGTCAAAGGAGAGTGGCACCCTTGGAGCACGAAGTGCATCTTGAAGGGCATGTTTCGTAATTAAAATAATGAATCAAAGGTGAGTGGCACCATTGGAGAACATAGTGCGTCTTGAAGGGCACGTCACATAATTAAAAATTTAAATCAAAGGCGAGTGGCACCCTTGGAGCACAATGTGCGTCTTGAAGGGCATTTAGTGGAATTAAAACTTGAGTCAATGAATCTAGGTGGCTTAGAAAACCTTGAGCGAATAATTAAACTTTATAAAATCTTTAAGCATTGTTGGCCTTAATTAATTAATGAATTAAGAATCGAATTAATTAATTGTGAATCCCCAAATGAAAATCTAAGACTACGCAAAAAGTATGCCTAAGTGGGTAAGAAGACTAAAACTAATTATTAATAAATAACATAGGAAGGAGGCAAGTCAATTCAAGAAAATAAGAAAGATGAAATAATTCTAAAGAATTAAATACACGTGTGTAGAAAATAGCTAATTGGAATTTAAGATAAGAAAGGAATAAAGCATGAAAGAAAAAGTGCACGCATAGAAAGTAATCTAGAGTTTATCTACCACTAGCTTAACTAGGAGAAGACTCCTATTTTAACTCAACTCAGATTTAGTAAGGTTTCAATCATTAATTGGAAATAAGGGGAATAAAGATACACCTAGGAGTGATTTTAGGATGGGTGAGGGAAATTGACTTTTATTAAAATAGATTGTGGATTTACTTGTGCAACTAAGGGAAAGGGTGACAATTGTATGGGGGAAATAATTCTTAATTAATTACTTTAAAAAAATGAATTAAATGTGCAAGTGGCTAGGTGTCATGGAGGAAACTCCTATAAAACAAATGGGAAAAAGGGGTAATGGGCACACTGGTTATGAGTAAAGTTATGATGCATAATTTTTTATTGGTTTTACTTGAGAGAGTTGGGATACCCAGCTTGAGAGAGAGTGGTGGCTCTACCTTGCGAGGTGAGCTGGGAGCTAGAGGAGTTCTGGTTGTGTGTGCGTGGCCCCTTTGTGGCTCGGGGGGATAAGGGGGAAGAAGAGTACCCCTAGCATTGGTTGAGAGTTCCCGGTGAAGTCTCAATGGTTAGAAAGTGAGAGATTGAAAGAAGTGCCGTTGTAGAAGGACGTATTCGGTTTCAGAATTTTTTGCCGTCGATTACAATATTTTTATTGAGCATGTAATTGTAATAGTTAAGTTATAAATTGTAGTTAGAATTTGCGCCACTGTATCGTATTTCTTGATATCAATTTGTAAGCTTTATTGATAGTCTGGCGTGATATAAAATGTGACATGCTAGCTCTGTTACCATCCCTTGTAAATTAAATTTTTCTCTCTACTATCCTTTCCCGATCCAATAGGGTCTATTTGGATTTGCTGCTAGTGGATGTATTGTTATAAGTGTAGCAATGGTGAATACATTGGTCACAGTATTTAGTCACTTAAATCTTATGAATTATGGTTAAACGATGTTTCAAATTAGGGAGAATATGCGAATTCGATTGAATTACAGTATTATTACTAGGTACACCGCTTATATTTGGAAAATCTTTTTCATCTGAGATCCCTTGCTCTTCTACTGACTGAATAGATAGAAAAATATAGGAAGGACAATATTTTTGACCTGCTTTGTTAACTGTCTAGAGGCTTCTTGTTTTCTTATTTTCTTCCGGTGTCATTAGGCCAACTTCAAATCTGAAATTATTTTAGGAGCTATATATAGAGTCTTAAATATCGACCATTGTATAGATTTGATTAAGCAGCTTGCGCTCTGGTTTTTCCATCGTGTTTTTACTTAGGTTTTCTTTTGCTCCGTTTCAATCTTTTATAGTGTAAGTAAGCCATACATCGGGCAAGAAAAGGCATCACATATGGAACATAGAAATCAATTGCTTGTATTAATACTAGGAAAATCACAACTCTAAAGAACTTCCTTATTGCCATTATCAGTCCGAAAAAAAAGAAACGAAAGAAAACCGTTTTTTTTTTTATAGAGAATGGGGTTGCTGGGTGCGCCATTCCCCTTCTCCTTCCATCGATCAAACTGGGCTTGCTGAGTGCACCCCTCCCATGCTCTTTACTTTGATAAATCGCTCCTTCGTTTTTGGCAGAGATTCGAACCTGCGAATTGCTTAAACCAGACCAACGATTATCATTTGTCTTCCCTCGGCGAATCCATAAATCACTCCTGCGTTTTTGGTTGAGATTCGAACCTGCGAAATGCTTAAAACAGACCAACGATTATCATTGGTCATCCCTCAGCGAATCCATAGAAACTTCCTGCGTTTTGGCAGAGAATCTAACCAGCGATTTTCCTTCTCCCTCGAATGGCGGGTTGCCAAGGAATGGATGTGGAGCCTTCGTTTTGCTGGTGGTTAATCCCTTGCTACACATTGGTCATTGGTTCGCTGCCCTCTCTCTGAATCCTTGCATTCTGGTCTCTTCTTGCAAAGTTTCATTTCGGGGAGTGTCAGCCACGACCACGACCACGACATTGGTAGCTTCTGCCTAACTCGCTATCCCTTACTTTAGAGATTTAAATTTATTAATGAAGGATAATTTTGTCTTAACTTTAGAGATTTAAATTTATTAATGAAGGATAATTTTGTCTTACCAAATTCATGTTGAAGTAATTGTTATGGTGGTTTAGAATGTTACTATTTTGGTGTTTTTGTAAACACAATACAATTCAAACAATATTAACTTACTTCCATGAGATTAAGTCATTGAATTGCATATAGTGTACAATAAAATATCTTCAAGGATCGTCCCACAATAGTCATTTAACTACAAACAATTATTAAGTTACAATTCAAACAATATTAACTTACTTCGATTAAGTCATTGAATTGCATATAGTGTACAATAAAATATCTTCAAGGATCGTCCAACAATAGTAATTTAACTACAAACAATTATTAAGTTATAGGTAATCATAAATTAATAAAGTATATAAAAGGTTCCACCCTTTTCCAATTATAACATCCAAACAACTTTCTAAAGATAAATGGATTCTCTATGTTGTATGGATTCTCTATATTGATCAATGTTAACTATTTCCATTGTAAAAATATCTTAAATAGAAGAAGAAAATGTTTGGTCACACTAATTAATCATTTTTTATTGATTCTCTTTATAGGTTTTCGACTTGATTGTGTTAGTGGGATTTAGACACCTCCTTGTTCCTCAGAACAATCTCCACCCCTGAGACTTTAAGTGGTCAAAATCAATCAGATGAATCTTGTGCTTGAGTGTTGCTTATGTGTCCCAGAGGTCCTAACCTTGTAGGGTAGGTTAGGCGGGTAGTCATTTTAACATTCAATATCTGGTTGATCATTGTTTATAATTTGCTTCAGTTGTTTGTGATGTGCTGAACTTTGTCACTATTTATGTTTATGTGTTGGTCAGGTGTCACTATCATTTATGTTGATGCATTGGTTGCGTCGTTATTGATTATGATGATGATTCACTTGTAATTCTTTTAAGTATGATGTCGTTTGATTATGCGTTGCTATGAACTATGTGTTGATGTTAATTTCCTAATGCTTTTAAAAGAAAAAACAATTTTGGTGCTTTGTTTTTCTTAATTGTAACAGAGGGATCGTTACAGTATGTGTGTGTGTGTTGATTAACATTAATTGACTCACAGATCTTATTCTCCTTTTATTATTAAGTATACCGAGTAGGACTTCCCAAGGAGTAAACATGTTATTTTGAAGAAGCATATTTTTAAATGTGTTAAGGGGTGCTTTTTATGGCCCAAGTATATGTGTCACATCTATAATGTCGACTTGGCACATGTCGGATAAAAGTAATAAAATAATAAAAAAACAACACTTTTTAATGGTTATCTTAATAAACAATTTAAAGGAAAAAAATCTACATTAACACAAATCATATCAATCAAACTTATTTTTAATTAATAAAATAACATCTTTCTACAAATTTATAGATTTTGTATAAAAAGGATTCTTATATTATCATATAATGCATGAATTTTCATGAGCATGATATAATTCAAGTAAATTAAATCAAACCATGATGCATGTTATTAATGAGAGATGTATAATTCAAGTATATTAACTCAAACCATGATGCATGTTATTAATCAAGAGATGTATAATTCAAGTATATTAACTCAAACCATGATGCATGTTATTAATGAAGGGATTTACATGAAAATGATATAAAGTGTGATTAATAATGCATGGATTTACGTTAGAAAGATGTTGTGTGGATATAATGAGAAGGATTTACATATGGTTCTTTATTAGTCCTTTGGGCTGGAGGGATTATTAGTAAACATTTTTTAGCTAGTCTATTAGTTATGCACACAGAACAAAGAAACATGAACCATTTTAAACCAAAGTTTTGAAAGTGTTATGTAATTTCCAAATTTAAATTTGATTTTTTATCATAGTTTTCAAATTGTSGTCTTACTTGGCCTCTTCCCGAGGCATAGGGAGGCATAGGGAGAAGATTTGCAAAGTTTTTCATTTGAAACTTACGAAATGATAGCTACTTTAAGGTGTACATATCTTCAGGTGAACAAATGTTATCTTCAGAGATAGCATTAGTTAGTTAGCATTTAATGTTTTCACTCTCGTTCTTCATTAGGGTGAGGTTCTTCATTACGGTTACATGCCCAACAGAGGAGGTTGAGAACCATGCAAGATTCGTGTCACTCAATGGTCATGATTCCAGTGAATCATCGAGTCAAGTCCATTCCATAAAGACTCCCTTCATCTGCATATCCATTCATCATCAACTTTTCATCCCTGGTAAAGGCTTGACCTTTTATCATTATTTCTTGGTTCCTTTAATTACTGCAGTTCCGCTCAATGCAAGGGTTGGCCTAAATAATAGCTTATGATGACCTCGATTCTTTCTAGTAGGCATATGTTCCAACATAATATGATTCTATGATTGATCCTACAATTGATGGTACCACGCACTCTCGGTTGGGTGAAGAGGAAAACTTGCCTTTTCAATGTAGTTTCTTCTGCAATGCTGCAAACCGGTGCTC
>JASDQU011404988.1:46403-60052 GCA_032191745.1 Picea mariana | reverse complement strand
TAAGAATATTCCATCAATATTTAATCTTGTCCATACAAAACTGTTTAAGCACTAAAAACCTATTAAATGTGCCCATTGTCAATAGGTGTATGCCTTTCAGCATAATTATATATCTCAATAGTGAGTGGTTATGTGATTTTTAATTTTTATATTCCCCTCTTACTAAATCTTACTAAGTGATGAAAATTGAATCTTTCTTAATCATCAAAATACAATCATTTCTAATGGGTTCAAAGTGGTCCTACAAGGGTAATTCAAAATCCAATTCTTCATGGTGATCAATATCAAATCTTTCTTAATCTTTTCAAGGGGTTCAAATTAGTGCAGGAAAGGTAATTCAGAAAACATCCTTAAAAAATGTAAATTTTTGAAATCACTTGTTATTTATGAAGGACAACAAATATCACAAAATGTCAAATCTATCAATGTCCTCTTAGTTGGTCAACTAGCATTGGTTCATCACACAATATTTGTCTTTGGCATCTAAAGTCTAAAATAATTTCTATTCTAGTTAGCTCTTATTAATTCTCTAATATAGTGTACCCTTCCACAACATTGAATCCATCACATAGCTCACACATAGATAAATATCCTACCATTGTGTTGGTGTATGCATTATTTTATGTGTCACTTAATGAAAGCCTCCCAAAGAAACTTAGACACCTTGTCTTTGTAAATCTCCACTTGAATTCATGTCTTATGAACATTGTCAATTCTTGTCAATATGGGAATTGGCATCACATTTAATTCACATACTTCATATTTTTTAATCCCACATTTTCTATAATGTCATTTTCTTTGTTATCTTTGCCTCCTACACTCATCGTCTTGGATTATTAGTAATATTAATTACACATGAGTTGCTAAATATCAATTTTGTAGAAGAACAATAGGCATTACGGAATTCATGTCATCTCTTTGTTTTCATGTTTACATATTCCATCTCACTAATAGTATTCAACATGTCAATTCATAGATATTTTATTGCATTCATAATGTTATGTGTTTACCTCTTAAATTCATGACATGGTTATAGTTTTGGTATCTAATATGATTATTGTTTCAGCACATTTGGCGGGCCTCTCAACCACTTAGTATGTAATTCATGGCATCCCCACTAATACAATAGATAATGGGAACAAAATACGTAACTACTAATTGAATTTAAATCTCTCAGCAATCCACCAATCTTGTACAAGTTTGGTCAAGCTCATTATAAATATAATGCATTGTTTTTATTTTTTTCACATAAAACTATTTAATGATTATGTTTGGGATTAAAAACTCTATTTAGATTGGTGAAATTTTATAACTTGTATGTTCTTGTTTAAGTTTAGATAAGACTTTCACAAAATGAACATTGTCAACACCACAAAACCTAAAATTAGGGTTACAATAATGAGAAGTGTGCTTTCTTTCATTCAATTTATAACATCATCAAATCATCACTTCTTTGTTCTCCAAAATGATCGTTCTCATTTTTCCAATTCCATGCATCTTTATCTATCACACTCTTTCACTTTCTTCTTCTTATTTCTAGCAACATTGACATTAGTGTGATGATACTTTGCAAATATTTTGAGACTGCCCCATAGCTCTCTTTTCCCCTGCCTCATCTAGACCAAATATCAAGGAGATCTATCCTTTGTAACATTAATGCTTAAATCAACATTTTTGAAGCTAGGTGGGATTCTTAATAAAGCTAGGGAGAAGATAACATACTTTTTATTATCATCAAACTTATGCATTAAGGATTATGCTCTAACATCTCACTCTTTCATGCATTTCCACATGGTTTAAAAGATAAAGTATATATAACCCATCAAAAGGTTATATCTAAAATTACAAAGTATGTCTATTATTACTTTCTATTGAAATTTCAACTTATCTATTTAGTTGTTCATTAAATTTTAACATTTAAATAATTGGAAGAACAATTTTTATTTAGAATATGTTTTTGAAAATGTGGATCTAGTTTACTCTTGTCAATTGAAGCATAACTACTTTTTCAACTTTTCATCATGAAAAAGTTGAATGAATATATACTCTTCAACTTGAAATTAAAAGTAACCTTTCAAATTTGATCACTAATTATATTCTCTCAATAACAAATCCCAATCAACTATATAAATATATAACTCATATATAAATCCCAATAAACCTATATGAGTCTATAGATCGATCAAGATAGATGTTACAGACTACCATATGAACAATGGCATGTATTTTTTCATTTCCTTTGGTGTAAATTTTATTGACGTGTGACTTGCATCTTCAACAACGAGCATAGGGATATCTCATTGGTCCCTTTCCGTTGTTCAACCTCTCCCACTATTTGGATTACAATATTTTTTTTTCTACTTTATCTAGAGTTTTGAAAGTTTGTATTTTTACAGGTTATATTCCTTTTAGTGCTCTTTATATCCTTCGGGATCTCGCGGATTCCTAAATTAAGCATAAACTCATCTTAATTATAAATGAATCGACCACGAAAATATATAAATGTATGGGTATTATTTTTAAGTAAATATATAATTGTATGGGTATTATTCTTTAGTATTGTTAATTGTGACCTAAAATTGGTCATAGAGTTCAAGGGGATAAAGAGTCAACGCAATGGAAATTGCATCGAATTTGATTTCAAAAGGCGTTATGATCCAATAGTTTCAAAGCATGTGTCAAGTTTGAGCATTGCTTTGGACAATTTGTGCATGTACAATAGAATGTTAATAATCATATATTTTCACATTTAGTACATGTACCTAAATTGGAATGGTCTATGAGTGTTATGGAAGGCTAACAAAATTATAATTGCTAGTTGTTTTCTAGGAGTGTTATGATAGTAGAGTAATGATGTAGTTGTATAAATAGTATAGGGTATGTACACTTCTGTAAATTGATTTCAAAGTTGAGTTTAACATTAGTTTCTAACATTTTCTCATGAACATAACTCTTTGGAGATTTAGGAGGTGAAGTTCGTGTTACTCCCCTTTACAATGATAACTTCCTAAATCCAAAGTAATGATCGAAGTTTCACAATCTTAGCTTCAACAAACGGCTTCGAACAAATGTTAGTAACTAGACCCTCTATTATGCAGTGGACAAGAGACCACATTCTCTTGGAAATTTTGTCTACTATATTTTGCATGAAGATCCACATGATTCATCTTACTGTGAGCAACAAGGTTAGTATCCAATTGTATCACACTTTGATTGTCAAAATACAATTCAGTTGATTCCATAAAAGGGAAACTAAATTCACTCATTAGGTTGCAAATCCACATAACCTTAGTTCTAGGATTCATTGTGCCTCTATATTCAATGTCAATATTTGAAAGAGAAACAACCTTTCATTTATTGAATGAACAAACAATTAGAGCAGGTCCAAGATGAAACACATAGATAAAACTTGACTTCCTGTCATCTCCATCGCCTACCCAATCATAATTAGTATATTCAACTAATTGTTTCAAGTTCTTGCTATAATATTTGATGTCGAGCTGATACATACCATTCGATATATGAAAAAAAATCATTATATGTCATTCAAATGGCCCTCCTTCGAATCTTGCATGAACCTAGAGACCAAACTACAGTAAAGGAAATCTTGATTTTACTATGATTTACGTAAATAAGACTACCAACAAGTCACTTGTACATGGTAGCATCAACTTTCAAGAGAATCACACTCCTTATCCAAATTCACTCTTGATTGAAATGGAGTAGAACGTGACTTGCAATCTTCCATCTTGGATCTCTTCAAAATATCCAATGTATACTTAAGTTGAGAATGGAAGATACCCTCATCTAATTGCATAACTTGGATGCTAAAAAGGAAATGTAGCAAACCCAAGCTATCTATCGTCTCAAATGTCTTCTTTAGTGTCTCCTTCAGACTCATAATCACATCACCATTACTCTCAATGATGATCAAATCATCTACATACAATGCAAAAATGAAGACATCATCATTTGTATTCAACGCATAAAAACTATGATCTAATTCACAATGTTTGAAACCAAAACTAAAAAAGAACTTATCAACTTTCTCATGCAATGCCTTGGGGGGTAGTTTCAAATCATATAAGGATTTATTCAGTTAACAAACTTGACTCCATCCTGTATAAAACTTGGATGTCACTCCACTTAAATCTCCTCGTTCACATCCATCTTATGTACCTCGCAACAAAAAATAGCAATAAGAGAACTTAGAATGAGTTAGAAAAATTCATTTTAGCTATAGGAGAATAGGTGTTCATGTAGTTGATACCTTCTTATTGAGAAAACCCTTTCATTACTAGTCGAGACTTATGCTTCTCAATAGTGTCATGTGATGTAAACTTAGTCTTGTAGATCCATGTGCATTTAACAACATTCTTTTCTTCTGTTCAAGGAATTAGGTCTCAAGTTTGTCTCTTTATCAAGGAGCCATAGTCTTCAACTGTTGTGTTTTCTTATTTTGGTTGGTCATGTGCATATGCATATCTCTCAGGATCACATGCCTCTAATTTTCATGCAATTAGTGCAATATTTGTTGTTGTTTTTTACCTAGAGCCTTCATCAAATTAGATGCATAAAATGCATCAACGATGATAGGTTCAATTGTCTTAATTATCCACTTAAGATAAAAGACTTTTTGTCTAGGAGAAGTCTCTATATGGCTTTCATTACTATTATTGGATTAATTTCCAAGGCTCTTACTTGTAGTCAATTTTGCAATAGAAATCCAACTAAAAGTTGGTGTAGTTATTATGATTAATTCATAAAATATATTAGTTGGTTTAGAGTGTATATTAGTCGATTTAGAACTCCTTCAATGGATTTTTCACTCAAGGAACTCAAAGAATATGTAAAAAAAGTGTTATAGCCTTAATTTCCACCCCATAGGCTAGAGAGGAAGTCATCATAGGCTAGAAGCCAAAATACATGTTTTGCCTAAGGTTTGAACCCTTTTTGAGCCCTTATTGGAATCCTCGTGGGACACCTAGTAGACAACAAGTGAGTCCCTTGCTGGACACGAGTGGCTCAACAAGCGAGGAAATGTCAAAATTTTAGAATCAGGGAGTTACGAGGTGATAGGCGAGGGATGAGTTGGATCTTCATGTCAAGGGCCTAGGTACTCACATCATTCAAGTCTCTAGTGGTCTCTAGAAGATATATAAGCCTCTCTTAAGCCTCCTCCAAGAGCTACATAAAAAAGGCAATCCTTGGGAAAGAGGAGGAAGGATTGAATAACTTTGTTACGTCATCCAACTGCAGAGGTATCCATCATCACAACCAAAATTCAGTGAAGCCTAGCTTGACCAAGGAGCTGCAAGAAGAGGCAAAGAGCAAGGAGGCTAAAGGAACTTGCATCAACATTTGAGGTATGCATGTTTTTAGCATCGGAAGTCACCCCTGGATTGCGGCAGAGGTAAGCCCGATACCCATCAAAGTTTTATGTCATAGGTTGGTTGTACAAAAGGTCAAATGGTTGCAATCTCAAGTAAATATCGTCTTAACTCAAAAAAATGGATTGATATGCACAAGAAGGTGAGGTCTTGGTTCAAATTCAGTCAGTAGGTTATAGTAAAGGTGAGTAGGAGGAAGACTTTGGTGAAAAACATGTAGAGGTCTGTTGCAGACATCATTGCTTCCAGCAGCCCAAAGAGGAAAGATTTAATCACAAGAACTTCTTGAATTTAAATCTCAAAGAAACTGAAAGGAATTATAACAACACTATAATCAAACTTTCATCATAATGCAGTCGCAATAATTCAAGTGAATTAGTCAATCATGAACTCTTTCAGCATCAGAGGGAAATAAGAGGGAGTAAGAAAGTTGACTGTCATTAAACAAGAAATCTCAAACTACAACGACATAATCAGAGAACCAACAGCTTCATTAAAAATTTACAATATGGGAGCTTTGCTCTACCATCGACCCTAACAAAATATCAAAACCAAGTATTTATACTCAGAGCCACTACCACCACCAAGAGTGTGACCTAGCTATTACATTCAAAACTTTTCATCTGCATCTTCTTATGTTAGTCTGCACTTGCATTCTTCTGTCAGACACGATCTTGGATCAGTATGGGTGTACAGGGAAATCTGCTCGCAGGGGTACCAAGGGCTGATGGTTCAGTCCCCACGGTCGAGCCTTCCATGCCTTCCATTTATAGGGTGAGCTGAGGTTTCAACCACCAACCTACCTTTCATTAACTTCTTTCGTCGGGATGTGAACAAGGCTGAGTCAACTTGGCGCCTGGAGAATGCAACGACCTATTTCTGTAACCAACACTGGCATTTCGGCCCTTAGCACATCTCGCGTGAACTCGTAACCTTTACCTGCATGCAACCTTGGTCCATGACCTAACGCTTATCCCATATGATATTTCAGGATTTTGCGTTTCGGGAGTCCTCTCTACACTTGATTCCCAATATCTCGATGGTTGAACTCGCGAAATCGACTGACTCAGATGGATGGTTGGATATGCTATGCATCTGATGGTTGAGGCTCCTCACGATGGGTGCTTCCCTCTTGGCACCGCCTTCCACCTGACCACATTCTGTGACCTTGGGCTCAATCTTGGGCGCTTCACAATTTCGCGTTTTGGGAACTTGCGCCTTGCTCCATGCTGAAACCTTCAACTCACCAAATTGCGATTTTTCTTTATCTTCTGCCACATGCCCCTCTGGTTTGGACGACCCAAATCTAATATTCATCGTATCGGGATTTCACATCTCGGGAAGTTGAAAGACTGCTCACCTCCCCTCTCTCGATTCTCGATTTTTCGACTTCGCCAGTGTCAGATCAACGGTCCACGGATTTCCTCAATCCAACGACTTAGATTAACATCGACATTTCGGGACCTCGGGCCATCGGCATTTCAGGACCTCAACTATCAGCATTTCGGGACCTTGGCTATCGACATTTCTCACTTGAGATTTTCCAAAACGACCTTCTCCATGCTGATCATGCGCCACGTGTCCTTCTAAAATAGACGGCCTAGATCATTTCATGACTTCACATTTCAAAAGTCCGCATAACTCTGCCCTTTGACTGCTCCATTCTATGAGACAGCGAAATGCTAATCTTACGCCAGGTTTCCTTCTGGATCAAACGACTGAGACTGAGCCTGTGCTTGATTAGATTTTTTTTGACCAGAAGAGTGTGCACCTCGACCTTGAATAGAACACATTTGTGTGTTTTTTAAACCCCTTCTTTCGCATTTGGTCACCCAATGGCCAATTTCTAAGGGAAAACACCCCCCGCAAAAATATGTGATAACATTAGGCTCCATGGGGGATAGATTCCTCCCTGCAAGGCTCTAAGATCTCCTTTTGTAGTTCCAGTCGCCTTCTGTTGGGATATGGAGTCGAGCTCAAAACATCCTACTGAAAAATACAGGCCAATAAGTAAAAAAAAATGAAAATAAACACACATGCTCCAAGGAGCTTATCTATGTACAGTCCTAAACTAATTGATTTTTACATAGTGCTAGGTGAAATAAAACTTCCACCATAGCCATTCAAGTAACTTCCTAAGTGGAAGCCCTTTTATTCTGTCAGTGATTGATAACAGATAATGCAACCATGATAGCAAAACAATTACATAATCTTTCCTCCTAATTTTGAGGTCAGGATAAAGTTGGGCGGCTTCAAAACATGAATGAAATACAACTCCATGTATTCCTTCACAAGATCGTAGGACAAGCGACAAACTCTAGAAAATTTGTAACAGGAATCCTTCCCTGCTAGACTACTTCTCACACCTGGTTGAATATCCCTGGTAGGCACATGTGGGTGAACAATTGATGTAGGCTGACTGGTCCCAGGCGATGGCTGCTCGCGGACAGGATCTAGACAAGAGACAAACTCCCCCTTCTGTTGCTCCTCTTCTTCTTCATAGCTCTCCCAAGGATCATATTCATAATCATCATAAACGAGAATCATGGGAAAGCTTTGCTCTTCAACCTGCTGCTCAGGNATCCCCACATCGCAGTTTGCTGAACAGAGGAGCAATCATCCTGTATATCCAGCTCGGAATTTGATTCGTAGCTTTCATATACAGGTTGATTGCTCCTCTGTTCAGCAAACTGCGATGTGGGGATCTGTTGGTATTCATCCGAATAATCATCAAAGATAGGGACAACAGGCACCTCAGGAGAAGAATGCAAGGCCTCTACAGCTATGAAAAATTCACTATCATCCTCTGTAGAGCTGCCAAGAACATCCACCTAAAGGACTGGAAAATCCTCTGCGCTTTCTTCATATTCCAACCTTTCTAGTTTGATAGAGAGAGATTTTATCATCTCCATTACTTCGCCCAAAGAATATTCATCTTCCTCATGGTCTACATCCTCATAGCCTTCATTAGACACGGTCATATCTTGATCATGGCCTTCACATTCCTCACAACAATTATGACATATTAACTCGGAGGAATAATACCTTTGACAATGCTTATTAGAGGTTGCATGAAACTGTTCCAGGGAGGAGATGCTAGGAGGGGGCAAGGATTGATACCACTCACTGGCATCCCCATCCAAAGACAACATGAACATCTTCATTAAAACATCCTCATGATGTATCTCCCACTGATGCATGAGTTCATGAAACTCATGGAGATGCCAAGCAGGGTTGTCCTCTTTATGTTCTTCAAATATGGGCAAAACATCAACCCATTCATCTGGAACAGGAACAACATTGGGAAAGCCAGGAACAACAAATAAATTGAAGGGAACAAACCTTTGAGCTAGGATTTTTTCCATTTCAAACCAGTGGAATTGCCAATCGATCCTTCAACCATGGAGTTTTCAGGTGAATGATGCACAGAATGAGTGTGTCTGGTATTTTTTCACCATCAAAGCTTAGATTTGATCATTGTGTTCTCCGAGGGGCTACTAGGTGTAGCCAGAAGCAGCCACACTAAAACAGTGGAGTTGAGATAGTGGAGTCACCACAGTGGAGTCGCCAGGTGTACAGTTGCAATCTTTGATGTACAGAGTTCTTATGCACCTTCAGAATCAGTAAGCTTTGTCGTTCTACCCAGGGAAAATCTTCAATTCGTCCCCGGTAATAGTGCTAGAAATGTTAGCACCAGAAGTCACCCTTGGATTGCGACAGAGTTAAGCCTGATACCCATCAGAGTTTTATGTCACAGGTTGGTTGTAAAAAAGGTCAAATGGGTGCAATCTCAAGTAAATATTGTCTTAACTCAGAAAACTGGACTGGTAGGCACAAGTAGATGAGGTCTTGGTTCAACTTCAGTCAGTAGGTTGTAGTAAAGGTGAGTAGGAGGAAGACTTTGGTGAGAAAAATGTAGAGGTCTGCTGCAGACATCAGGTCTTCCAGCATCCCAAAGAGGAAAGATTTAAACACAAGAACTTATTGAATTAAATCTCAAAGAAACTGAAAGGAATTATAACAACACTATAATAAAACTTTCATCATAATGCAGTCACAATAATTCAAGTGAATCAATCAATCATGAACTCTTTCAGCATCAGAGGGAAACAAGAGGGATTAAGAAAGTTGGCTTTCATTAAACAAGAAATCTCAGACTACAACGACATAACCAGAGAACCAGCAACTTCATTAAAACTTTCCAATACAGGAGCTTGGCTCTACCATCGACCCTAACAAAATATCAAAACCGAGTATTTATACTCAGAGCCACTGCCACCACTAGGAGTGTGACCTGGCTATTACATTCAAAACTTTGTGTCTGCATCTTCTTCTATCAGTTTGGACTTGCATTCTTCTGTTAGACGCAGTCTTGGATCAGCATGGGCCTGCAGGGAAATCTGCTCATAGGGGTACCAGGGGCTGAGAGTTCAGTCCCCACAGTCGAGCCTTCCATGCCTTCCATTTATAGGTTGAGCTGAGGTTTCAACCACCAACCTACCTTTCATTAACTTCTTTCATCTGGATCTGAATAAGGTCAAGTTGACTTGGCACCTGGAGAATGCAGCAACCTCTTTCTGTGGCCAACACTGGCGTTTCATCCCTTAGCACATCTCACATGAAATCGGAACCTTTACCTGCATGCGACCTCGGGCCATGACCCAATGCTTATCCCATATGATATTTTAGGATTTCGGGTTTTGGGAGTCCTCTCTGCACTTGATTCCCAATATCTCGATGGTTGAACTCGTGAAATTGACTGACTCAGATGGACAGTTGGATCCTCTATGCATCTGACGGTTGAGGCTCCTCACGATGGGTGCTTCCCTATTGGCACTGCCTTCCACCTAACCACAGTTTGTGACCCTGGGCTCAATCTTGGGCGCTTCACGATTTCACGTTTCGGGAACTTGCACCTTTCTCCATGTTGAAACCTCTGACTCGCGAAATTGTGATTTCTCATTATCTGCTACCACATGCCCCTCTGGTTTGGACGACCCAGATCTAATATTAATCGTATCAGAATTTCACATCTCGAGAAGTTGAAATACTACTCACCTCCCCTCTCCTGATTCCCTATTTTTCGACTTCGCTAGTGTCAGATCAAGAATCCATGGGTTTCCTCGATCCAATGGCTCAGATTAACATCAACATTTTGGGACCTCGGGCCATCGGCATTTCGGAACCTCAGCTATCAGCATTTTGGGACCTTGGCTATTGGCATTTCTCACTTGAGCTTTCCGAAATGACCTTCTCCATGCTGATCCTGCGCCACGTGTCCTTCTGAAATAGAAAACCTAGATCATTTTGTGACTTTGCATTTCGTGAGTCCTCTTGACTCTGCCCTTTGACTGCTCCATTCTACAATTCAACGAAATGCTAATCTTGTGCCACATGTCCTTCTGGATCAGATGACCAAGACTGAGCCTGTGCTTGATTGGATTTTTGCCAACCAGAAAAATGCACGCCTTGACCTTGAATAGAACACATTTGTGGGTTTTTAAAACCCCTTCTTTCACATTTGGTCATCCAATGAGCAATTTCTAAGGGAAAACACCGCCCGCAAAAATATGTGATAACATGTCTTGATGTAACTTATCTTATATTATTAATAGACCATTTTTTTTCGCTCATGAATGTTTGTCTTTTATAAATAAATATTCATATATGGTTTATATTTCTATATATCAGTTTAGATCCAAGCTATATCTAGGATTCTAACACTAGGGAGAGAAGTATAATGGTATTGTTTTGTCCTTAGTGTGCAGGAAGTGGGTTGTAGAAGCTGGAGCTGGAACTTAAGGACTGCAACAACCAGGATACACTAAGGACAACCTTCAGGAAAAGGTATGTCATTCTTCCATTTCCTTGTGTAATGATATTATTGCTTGTTTCTAAGAAAACCATAAGAATACTAACCCCCATTTATGTCTAGGATTCCTAGGCTAATTCTAGGGAGATCTTACTAATCATTCAGTGAGATCCCTGTGAGAAATATTCCCATAACAGATTGGCGACCATACTGGGGAAGAATTCTTCTTTATTCAAGTTTATTTTCCTACCTCTTCCTCTACTTTTTGTGATTTTCATTTCAGTATTTTTCAGTCATTCCAGGGTCTAGATCTAGTAGATTCGATAGATCTGATTCAAATATATAATATGTGTAGCAGGTCCACCTTTCTAAAATAGAAAAATTTTGCAGGCCCTCATGTGTTGCACTATAGGTGTCGAATGAGGCCCCCTCACTTGTTGACAGGTCTATGTTCTGCAAGGCCCTATAAAAACTACATATTTGTTGTGTAAAAACCAAGAATTTCAGATTAGGACATCCTCTGAGTAGGTAAGGTTCTACAATGGCTTAATTGGATCTAGTTTTGCCTATGTTTCAGTGTGTGACTATCACATAAATTACTTTCAAGGTTGCACTTGAGTGCATTTGTATGGATTGTTTGTCACTTCTTGGATATTTTCCCTTTATGTCTGCTAATTCCAATGAAATTGGGATGAGAATCCGACAGATCTGAAGAGATATAGTTGTTTTTATCATTGGTTTTTTTATTTCTCCTTGTATAACTTTTGTTCATCGCTAGATTGACTTCCCTCCTAGGCAAGTCTTTGGGTGTGATCCCTGTAGTGACATTAGAGTAGGATGATCCAACCTCATTTCTAATATCCTTTAGTCCTTTTTCTTGATGTTTGTTGTTGGTTTCCTTTTGCATTTCTCTTTCTTGTTTAGATCAGGAATTTCTTCCATTGCAAATTGGAAAAAACCTAAAAAAGACAAAAATATTTGTTTCATGCTAGATTTGCTTTTGAAGAATTAGTGTACAAGTTCATTAGAAACATTGGTTGGTTTTAGATATGATTTTCTTGATTGGTTTCTTGGTGTATGTGAGGTCTTATTTCTGAAATTTTGAAAGAAAAAGAAAATCTCTCTCCCTCCCATAGCTAGAGTTCATCGAAGTGAACAATTTGCATTAGCATACTTGCATTGCTTGGTTGGGTCAAGAGTCATCACATCATTAAAGTTTCACCCATTACCTTTGAACTTAAGCAACAACCATTAAAAAGAAGTGCTTAATCTAAAATCAATTAGAGATTTTGTTTTTGATAGTGAACCAACATTAGCTAGGCTTAGGGCCTTGAAATAGGATTGGAGAGTAAAATCTCCAAGGCCACAAAACTCAAATTAGGATTCATTAAAGAGAGTTAAAATCGATTCTTGCAACTAGTGTGCTAGGATCCTCCTCTAACATAAGAGTTAAGCGTGAGGTCACATCGGGGCAAGTAGGAAGATTACCCCTCTCTACTTGTTTTTGGTGTTTGCGATACCGCTTCGATCGTTACGTATATGGGGGTTTTGTTGGTTAACACCTTCAAAACTCTAGGCTTAGTTACCCTACCCTTATGTGCGGTTGTACTTATGATTGTTCACCCAACCATTGATTTTTATGGGATATCCTTAGTGACCTTTCCTAGGGAGCTACAGAGGAGACTGCATGTGGGACGTGCTTGTGGTACCTAGGGAAAACATTCATTCATAGTATTAGTTCCCCTAGAGGGTGCCCACCTTAATCAAGGGTACTTACATCGGTCAGGGTTGTTTCACATAGATCATCGTAACTACTCCTATCAACTTTGCTAGCTAATCTTGAGGGGGACTTGACCCCCCCATAGGGTTAGTTTTCAGAAGGCTCTTGAGCCAATTGGTTTGGTTGTTGTTTTCATAGATTTTCTTAGGGGTGTTCTTTTTGAGCCTGAGTCTAGGTTGGCCATAGGTTGATTTTTTCTTTTTTAGTAACATAGTTTATTCACTGTGGTTGAATTATCGCGCCAGTCCCATCGATTACAAGGACTTGAGCCTATTATGGAGGTGCAACTTCCTCTAAAGCGACGCAACATAAGTGATAAATAATATGAAGGGTCTTATCTTTGGTTTGAAGAGATCATTTTGGTTGAAGTGGAGGTGATAGATGAACGTCCTCCAGCAAATTTTAGTCCACCTTTAATTGAGCCAGATGCCCCTTTACTTGTCCAAGTAATGGAAATTTTTAGTTATCCTTTCTCTTTGTTTAGTCATCCTCCCACCATGTCTAGACCCAGCGTGTCGTCTATTTTAGTTGAGCCTATGAGCCCATATCCAAGTGTGACAAGGCGGAATTCCACCGTGGGCATTCCAGTAATGTCCACATTGCCACCCCTTAGCTCCATTGGACCTACACCGTCCATACCTTTTTCTTTTGGTTCCTTAATCTAGAG
>JASDQU011404988.1:17570-45847 GCA_032191745.1 Picea mariana | reverse complement strand
TAAGAATATTCCATCAATATTTAATCTTGTCCATACAAAACTGTTTAAGCACTAAAAACCTATTAAATGTGCCCATTGTCAATAGGTGTATGCCTTTCAGCATAATTATATATCTCAATAGTGAGTGGTTATGTGATTTTTAATTTTTATATTCCCCTCTTACTAAATCTTACTAAGTGATGAAAATTGAATCTTTCTTAATCATCAAAATACAATCATTTCTAATGGGTTCAAAGTGGTCCTACAAGGGTAATTCAAAATCCAATTCTTCATGGTGATCAATATCAAATCTTTCTTAATCTTTTCAAGGGGTTCAAATTAGTGCAGGAAAGGTAATTCAGAAAACATCCTTAAAAAATGTAAATTTTTGAAATCACTTGTTATTTATGAAGGACAACAAATATCACAAAATGTCAAATCTATCAATGTCCTCTTAGTTGGTCAACTAGCATTGGTTCATCACACAATATTTGTCTTTGGCATCTAAAGTCTAAAATAATTTCTATTCTAGTTAGCTCTTATTAATTCTCTAATATAGTGTACCCTTCCACAACATTGAATCCATCACATAGCTCACACATAGATAAATATCCTACCATTGTGTTGGTGTATGCATTATTTTATGTGTCACTTAATGAAAGCCTCCCAAAGAAACTTAGACACCTTGTCTTTGTAAATCTCCACTTGAATTCATGTCTTATGAACATTGTCAATTCTTGTCAATATGGGAATTGGCATCACATTTAATTCACATACTTCATATTTTTTAATCCCACATTTTCTATAATGTCATTTTCTTTGTTATCTTTGCCTCCTACACTCATCGTCTTGGATTATTAGTAATATTAATTACACATGAGTTGCTAAATATCAATTTTGTAGAAGAACAATAGGCATTACGGAATTCATGTCATCTCTTTGTTTTCATGTTTACATATTCCATCTCACTAATAGTATTCAACATGTCAATTCATAGATATTTTATTGCATTCATAATGTTATGTGTTTACCTCTTAAATTCATGACATGGTTATAGTTTTGGTATCTAATATGATTATTGTTTCAGCACATTTGGCGGGCCTCTCAACCACTTAGTATGTAATTCATGGCATCCCCACTAATACAATAGATAATGGGAACAAAATACGTAACTACTAATTGAATTTAAATCTCTCAGCAATCCACCAATCTTGTACAAGTTTGGTCAAGCTCATTATAAATATAATGCATTGTTTTTATTTTTTTCACATAAAACTATTTAATGATTATGTTTGGGATTAAAAACTCTATTTAGATTGGTGAAATTTTATAACTTGTATGTTCTTGTTTAAGTTTAGATAAGACTTTCACAAAATGAACATTGTCAACACCACAAAACCTAAAATTAGGGTTACAATAATGAGAAGTGTGCTTTCTTTCATTCAATTTATAACATCATCAAATCATCACTTCTTTGTTCTCCAAAATGATCGTTCTCATTTTTCCAATTCCATGCATCTTTATCTATCACACTCTTTCACTTTCTTCTTCTTATTTCTAGCAACATTGACATTAGTGTGATGATACTTTGCAAATATTTTGAGACTGCCCCATAGCTCTCTTTTCCCCTGCCTCATCTAGACCAAATATCAAGGAGATCTATCCTTTGTAACATTAATGCTTAAATCAACATTTTTGAAGCTAGGTGGGATTCTTAATAAAGCTAGGGAGAAGATAACATACTTTTTATTATCATCAAACTTATGCATTAAGGATTATGCTCTAACATCTCACTCTTTCATGCATTTCCACATGGTTTAAAAGATAAAGTATATATAACCCATCAAAAGGTTATATCTAAAATTACAAAGTATGTCTATTATTACTTTCTATTGAAATTTCAACTTATCTATTTAGTTGTTCATTAAATTTTAACATTTAAATAATTGGAAGAACAATTTTTATTTAGAATATGTTTTTGAAAATGTGGATCTAGTTTACTCTTGTCAATTGAAGCATAACTACTTTTTCAACTTTTCATCATGAAAAAGTTGAATGAATATATACTCTTCAACTTGAAATTAAAAGTAACCTTTCAAATTTGATCACTAATTATATTCTCTCAATAACAAATCCCAATCAACTATATAAATATATAACTCATATATAAATCCCAATAAACCTATATGAGTCTATAGATCGATCAAGATAGATGTTACAGACTACCATATGAACAATGGCATGTATTTTTTCATTTCCTTTGGTGTAAATTTTATTGACGTGTGACTTGCATCTTCAACAACGAGCATAGGGATATCTCATTGGTCCCTTTCCGTTGTTCAACCTCTCCCACTATTTGGATTACAATATTTTTTTTTCTACTTTATCTAGAGTTTTGAAAGTTTGTATTTTTACAGGTTATATTCCTTTTAGTGCTCTTTATATCCTTCGGGATCTCGCGGATTCCTAAATTAAGCATAAACTCATCTTAATTATAAATGAATCGACCACGAAAATATATAAATGTATGGGTATTATTTTTAAGTAAATATATAATTGTATGGGTATTATTCTTTAGTATTGTTAATTGTGACCTAAAATTGGTCATAGAGTTCAAGGGGATAAAGAGTCAACGCAATGGAAATTGCATCGAATTTGATTTCAAAAGGCGTTATGATCCAATAGTTTCAAAGCATGTGTCAAGTTTGAGCATTGCTTTGGACAATTTGTGCATGTACAATAGAATGTTAATAATCATATATTTTCACATTTAGTACATGTACCTAAATTGGAATGGTCTATGAGTGTTATGGAAGGCTAACAAAATTATAATTGCTAGTTGTTTTCTAGGAGTGTTATGATAGTAGAGTAATGATGTAGTTGTATAAATAGTATAGGGTATGTACACTTCTGTAAATTGATTTCAAAGTTGAGTTTAACATTAGTTTCTAACATTTTCTCATGAACATAACTCTTTGGAGATTTAGGAGGTGAAGTTCGTGTTACTCCCCTTTACAATGATAACTTCCTAAATCCAAAGTAATGATCGAAGTTTCACAATCTTAGCTTCAACAAACGGCTTCGAACAAATGTTAGTAACTAGACCCTCTATTATGCAGTGGACAAGAGACCACATTCTCTTGGAAATTTTGTCTACTATATTTTGCATGAAGATCCACATGATTCATCTTACTGTGAGCAACAAGGTTAGTATCCAATTGTATCACACTTTGATTGTCAAAATACAATTCAGTTGATTCCATAAAAGGGAAACTAAATTCACTCATTAGGTTGCAAATCCACATAACCTTAGTTCTAGGATTCATTGTGCCTCTATATTCAATGTCAATATTTGAAAGAGAAACAACCTTTCATTTATTGAATGAACAAACAATTAGAGCAGGTCCAAGATGAAACACATAGATAAAACTTGACTTCCTGTCATCTCCATCGCCTACCCAATCATAATTAGTATATTCAACTAATTGTTTCAAGTTCTTGCTATAATATTTGATGTCGAGCTGATACATACCATTCGATATATGAAAAAAAATCATTATATGTCATTCAAATGGCCCTCCTTCGAATCTTGCATGAACCTAGAGACCAAACTACAGTAAAGGAAATCTTGATTTTACTATGATTTACGTAAATAAGACTACCAACAAGTCACTTGTACATGGTAGCATCAACTTTCAAGAGAATCACACTCCTTATCCAAATTCACTCTTGATTGAAATGGAGTAGAACGTGACTTGCAATCTTCCATCTTGGATCTCTTCAAAATATCCAATGTATACTTAAGTTGAGAATGGAAGATACCCTCATCTAATTGCATAACTTGGATGCTAAAAAGGAAATGTAGCAAACCCAAGCTATCTATCGTCTCAAATGTCTTCTTTAGTGTCTCCTTCAGACTCATAATCACATCACCATTACTCTCAATGATGATCAAATCATCTACATACAATGCAAAAATGAAGACATCATCATTTGTATTCAACGCATAAAAACTATGATCTAATTCACAATGTTTGTAACCAAAACTAAGAAAGAACTTATCAACTTTCTCATGCAATGCCTTGGGGGGTAGTTTCAAATCATATAAGGATTTATTCAATTAACAAACTTGACTCCATCCTGTATAAAACTTGGATGTCACTCCACTTAAATCTCCTCATTCACATCCATCTTATGTACCTCGCAACAAAAAATAGCAATAAGAGAACTTAGAATGAGTTAGAAAAATTCATTTTAGCTATAGGAGAATAGGTATTCATGTAGTTGATACCTTCTTATTGAGAAAACCCTTTCATTACTACTAGATACTTATGCTTCTCAATAGTGTCATGTGATGTAAACTTAGTCTTGTAGATCCATGTGCATTTAACAACATTATTTTCTTGTGTTCAAGGAATTAGGTCTCAAGTTTGTCTCTTTATCAAGGAGCCATAGTCTTCAACTGTTGTGTTTTCTTATTTTGGTTGATCATGTGCATATGCATATCTCTTAGGATCACATGCCTCTAATTTTCATGCAATTAGTGCAATATTTGTTGTTGTTTTTTACCTAGAGCCTTCATCAAATTAGATGCATAAAATGCATCGACGATGATAGGTTCAATTGTCTTAATTATCCACTTAAGATAAAATACTTTTTGTCTAGGAGAAGTCTCTATATGGCTTTCATTACTATTATTGGATTCATTTCCAAGGCTCTTACTTGTAGTCAATTTTGCAATAGAAATCCAACTAAAAGTTGGTGTAGTTATTATGATTGATTCATAAAATATATTAGTTGGTTTAGAGTGTATATTAGTCGATTTAGAACTCCTTCAATGGATTTTTCACTCAAGGAACTCAAAGAATATGTAAACAAAGTGTTATAGCCTTAATTTCCACCCTATAGGCTAGAGAGGAAGTCATCATAGGCTAGAGGCCAGAATACATGTTTTGTCTAAGGTTTGAACCCTTTTTGAGCCCTTATTGGAATCCTCGTGGGACACCTGGTAGACAACAAGTGAGTCCCTTGCTGGACACAAGTGGCTCAACAAGCGAGGAAATGTCAAAATTTTAGAATCAGGGAGTTACGAGGTGATAGGCGAGGGATGAGTTGGATCTTCATGTCAAGGGCCTAGGAACTCACATCATTCAAGTCTCTAGTGGTCTCTAGAAGATTTAGAAGCCTCTCTTAAGCCTCCTCCAAGAGATACATAAAAAAGGTAATCCTTGGGAAAGAGGAGGAAGGATTGAATAACTTTGTTACGTCGTCCAACTGCAGAGGTATCCATCATCACAACCAAAATACAGTGAAGCCTAGATTGACCAAGGAGTTGCAAGAAGAGGCAAAGAGCAAGGAGGCTAAAGGAACTTGCATCAACATTTGAGGTATGCATGTTTTTAGCATCGGAAGTCACCCCTGGATTGCGGCAGAGGTAAGCCCGATACCCATCAAAGTTTTATGTCATAGGTTGGTTGTACAAAAGGTCAAATAGGTGCAATCTCAAGTAAATATCGTCTTAACTCAAAAAATGGATTGATATGCACAAGCAGGTGAGGTCTTGGTTCAACTTTAGTCAGTAGGTTATAGTAAAGGTGAGTAGGAGGAAGACTTTGGTGAAAAAAATGTAGNTCCAACAGCCCAAAGAGGAAAGATTTAAACACAAGAACTTCTTGAATTTAAATCTCAAAGAAACTGAAAGGAATTATAACAACACTATAATCAAAATTTCATCATAATGCAGTCGCAATAATTCAAGTGAATTAGTCAATCATGAACTCTTTCAGCATCAGAGGGAAACAAGAGGGAGTAAGAAAGATGACTGTCATTAAACAAGAAATCTCAAACTACAACGACATAATCAGAGAACCAGCAGCTTCATTAAAAAATTACAATATGGGAGCTTTGCTCTACCATCGACCCTAACAAAATATCAAAACCAAGTATTTATACTCAGAGCCACTACCACCACCAAGAGTGTGACCTAGATATTACATTCAAAACTTTTCATCTGCATCTTCTTATGTTAGTCTGCACTTGCATTCTTCTGTCAGACGCAATCTTGGATCAGCATGGGCGTACAGGGAAATCTACTCGCAGGGGTACCAGGGGCTGATGATTCAGTCCCCACGGTCGGGCCTTCCATTCCTTCCATTGATAGGGTGAGCTAAGGTTTCAACCACCAACCTACCTTTCATTAACTTCTTTCGTCCAGATGTAAACAAGGCTGAGTCAACTTGGCACCTGGAGAATGCAACGACCTCTTTCTGCAACCAACACTGGAATTTCGGCCCTTAGCACATCTCGCATGAACTCGTAACCTTTACCTGCATGCAACCTTGGTCCATGACCTAACGCTTATCCCATATGATATTTTAGGATTTTGCGTTTTGGGAGTCCTCTCTGCACTTGATTCCCAATATCCCAATGGTTGAACTCGCGAAATCGACTGACTCAGATGGACGGTTGGATATGCTATGCATCTGATGGTTGAGGCTCCTCATGATGGGTGCTTCCCTCTTGGCACCGCCTTCCACCTAACCACATTCTGTGACCTTGGGCTCAATCTTGGGCGCTTCACAATTTCGTGTTTCGGGAACTTGCGCCTTGCTCCATGTTGAAACCTTCAACTCACCAAATTTTGATTTTTCTTTATCTTCTGCCACATGCCCCTCTAGTTTGGACGACCCAAATCTAATATTCATCGTATCGGGATTTCACATCTCGGGAAGTTGAAAGACTGCTCACCTCCCCTCTCCCAATTCTCGATTTTTCGACTTCGCCGGTGTCAGATCAATGGTCCATGGATTTCCTCAATCCAATGACTTAGATTAACATCGGCATTTCGGGACCTCGGGCCATCGGCATTTCGGGACCTCGACTATCAGCATTTCGGGACCTTGGCTATCGACATTTCTCACTTGAGCTTTTCCGAAACGACCTTCTCCATGATAATCATGCGCCACGTGTCCTTCTAAAATAGACGGCCTAGATCATTTCATGACTTCGCATTTCACAAGTCCTCATGACTCTGCCTTTTGACTGCTCCATTCTACGAGTCAGCGAAATGCTAATCTTACGCCAGGTTTCCTTCTAGATTAGACGACTGAGACTGAGCCTGTGCTTGATTAGATTTTTTCTGACCAGAAGAGTGTGCACCTCGACCTTGAATAGAACACATTTGTGTGTTTTTTAAACCCCTTCTTTCACATTTGGTCACCCAATGGCCAATTTCTAAGGGAAAACACCCCCTGCAAAAATATGTGATAACATTAGGCTCCATGGGGGATAGATTCCTCCCTGCGAGGCTCTAAGATCTCCTTTTGTAGTTCCAGTCACCTTCTGTTGGGATATGGAGTCGAGCTCAAAACATCCTACTGAAAAATACAGGCTGATAAGTAAAAACAAATGAAAATAAACACACATGCTCCAAGGAGATTATCTATGTACAGTCCTAAACTAATTGATTTTTACATAGTGCTAGGTGAAATAAAACTTCCACCATAGCCATTCAAGTAACTTCCTAACTGGAAGCCCTTTTATTTTTTCAGTGATTGATAACAGATAATGCAACCATGACAGCAAAATAATTACATCCTTCATCTTTCCTCCTAATTTTGAGGTTGGGATAAAGTTGGGCGGCTTCAAAACATGAATGAAATACAACTCCATGTATTCCTTCACAGGCTCGTAGGACAAGCAACAAACTCTAGAAAATTTGTAACAGGAATCCTTCCCTGCTACACTGCTGCTCACACCTAGTTGAATATCCCTGGTAGGCACATGTGGGTGAAAAATTGATGCAGGCTGACTGGTCCCAGGCGATGGCTGCTCGCGGACAGGATCTAGACAGGAGACAAACTGCCCCTTCTATTGCTCCTCTTCTTCTTCATAGCTCTCCCAAGGATCAGATTCATAATCATCATAAACGAGAATCATGGGAAAGCTTTGCTCTTCAACCTGCTGCTCAGGATGGTTGATGTCCTTGTAATATTCTTATTTAGCGAACAGAGGATAAGGCTCTATTGTATGCTCTTGGAAATCCTGTATATCCAGCTCGGAATGTGATTCGTAGCTTTCATATACAAGTCGATTGCTCCTCTGTTCAGCAAACTGCGATGTGGGGCTCTGTTGGTCTTCATCCAAATAATCATCAAAGCTAGGGAAAACAGACACCTCAGGAGAAGAATGCAAGGCCTCTACAGCTATGAAAACTTCACTATCATCCTCTGTAGAGCTGCCAAGAACATCCACCTCAAGGACTGGAAAATCCTCTGCGCTTTCTTCATATTCCAACCTTTCTAGTTTGATAGAGAGAGATTTTATCATCTCCATTACTTCGCCCAAAGAATATTCATCTTCCTCATGGTCTGCATCCTCATAGCCTTCATTAGACACGGTCATATCTTTATCATGGCCTTCACATTCCTCACAACAATTATGACATATTAACTCGAAGGAATAATACCTTTGACAATGCTTATTAGAGGCTGCATGAAACAGTTCCAGGGAGGAGATGCTAGGAGGGGGAAAGGATTGATACCACTCACTGGCATCCCCATCCAAAGACAACATGAACATCTTCATTAAAACATCCTCATGATGTATCTCCCACTAATGCATGAGTTCATGAAACTCATGGAGATGCCAAGTAGGGTTGTCCTCTTTATGTTCTCTAAATATTGGCAAAACATCAACCCATTCATCTGGAGTAGGAACAACATTGGGAAAGCCAGGAACAACAAAGAAATTGAAGGGAGCAAACCTTTGAGCTAGGATTTTTTCCATTTCAAACTAGTGGAATTGCCAATCGATCCTTCAACCATGGAGTTTTCAGGTGAATGATGCGCAGAATGAGTGTGTCTGGTATTTTTTCACCATCAAAGCTCAGATTTGATCATTGTGTTCTCCAAGGGGCTACCAGGTGTAGCCAGAAGCAGCCACACTAAAACAGTGGAGTTGAGATAGTGGAGTCACCACAGTGGAGTCGCCAAGTGTACAGTTGCAATCTTTGATGTACAGAGTTCTTATGCACCTTCAGAATTAGTAAGCTTTGTCATTCTACCTAGGGAAAATATTCAATTCGTCCCCGGTAACGGTGCTAGAAATGTTAGCACCGAAAGTCACCCTTGGATTGCGGCAGAGTTAAGCCTGATACCCATCAGAGTTTTATGTCACAGGTTGGTTGTAAAAAAGGTCAAATGGGTGCAATCTCAAGTAAATATTGTCTTAACTCAGAAAATTGGACTGGTAGGCACAACTAGGTGAGGTCTTGGTTCAACTTCAGTCAGTAGGTTGTAGTAAAGGTGAGTAGGAGGAAGACTTTGGTGAGAAAAATGTAGAGGTCTGCTGCAGACATCAGGTCTTCCAGCATCCCAAAGAGGAAATATTTAAACACAAGAACTTATTGAATTAAATCTCAAAGAAACTAAAAGGAATTATAACAACACTATAATCAAACTTTCATCATAATGCAGTCACAATAATTCAAGTGAATTAGTCAATCATGAACTCTTTCAGCATCAGAGGGAAACAAGAGGGATTAAGAAAGTTGACTTTCATTAAACAAGAAATCTCAGACTACAACGACATAACTAGAGAACCAACAGCTTCATTAAAACTTTCCAATACAGTAGCTTTGCTCTACCATCGACCCTAACAAAATATCAAAACTGAGTATTTATACTCAGAGCCACTACCACCACTAGGAGTGTGACCTGGCTATTACATTCAAAACTTTGTGTCTGCATCTTCTTCTATCAGTTTGGACTTACATTCTTCTGTTAGATGCAGTCTTGGATCAGCATGGGCCTGTAGGGAAATCTGCTCACAGGGGTACCAGGGGCTGACAGTTCAGTCCCCATGGTCGAGCCTTCCATGCCTTCCATTTATAGGTTGAGCTGAGGTTTCAACCACCAACCTACCTTACATTAACTTCTTTCGTCGAGATCTGAATAAGGTCAAGTTGACTTGGTGCCTGGAGAATGCAGCAACCTCTTTCTGCGGCCAACACTGGCGTTTCATCCCTTAGCACATCTCGCGTGAACTCGGAACCTTCACCTGCATGCGACCTCGGGCCATGACCCAATGCTTATCTCATATGATATTTTAGGATTTCGCATTTTGGGAGTCCTCTCTGCACTTGATTCCCAATATCTCGATGGTTGAACTCGCGAAATCGACTGACTCAGATTGACAGCTGGATCCTCTATGCATTTGACGGCTGAGGCTCCTCATGATGGGTGCTTCCCTATTGGCACTGCCTTCCACCTAACCACAGTTTGTGACCCTGGGCTCAATCTTGGGCGCTTCGCGATTTCACGTTTCGGGAACTTGCGCCTTTCTCCATGTTGAAACCTCTGACTCACGAAATTGTGATTTCGCATTATCTGCTACCACATGCCCCTCTGGTTTGGACGACCCAGATCTAATATTAATTGTATCAGGATTTCACATCTCGGGAAGTTGAAATACTACTCACCTCCCCTCTCCTGATTCCCTATTTTTCGACTTCGCTAGTGTCAGATCAAGGGTCCATGGGTTTCCTCGATCCAATGGCTCAGATTAACATCAACATTTTGGGACCTCAAGCCATCGACATTTCGGGACCTCAGCTATCAGCATTTTGGGACCTTGGCTATTGGCATTTCTCACTTGAGCTTTTCCGAAATGACCTTCTCCATGTTGATCCTGCGCCACGTGTCCTTCTGAAATAGACAACCCAGATCATTTTGTGACTTTGCATTTCGTGAGTCCTCTTGACTCTGCCCTTTGACTGCTCCATTCTATGAGTCAACGAAATGCTAATCTTGTGCCACATGTCCTTCTGGATCAGACGACCAAGACTGAGCCTGTGCTTGATTGGATTTTTGCCAACCAGAAAAGTGCACGCCTTGACCTTGAATAGAACACATTTGTGGGTTTTTAAAACCCCTTCTTTCTCATTTGGTCATCCAATGACCAATTTCTAAGAGAAAACACCCCCCGCAAAAATATGTGATAACATGTCTTGATGTAACTTATCTTATATTATTAATAGACCATTTGTTTTCGCTCATGAATGTTTGTCTTTTATAAATAAACATTCATATATGGTTTATATTTCTATATATCAGTTTAGATCCAAGCTATATCTAGGATTCTAACACTAGGGAGAGAAGTATAATGGTATTGTTTTGTCCTTAGTGTGCAGGAAGCGGGTTTTAGAAGCTGGAGCTGGAACTTAAGGACCGCAACAACCAAGATACACTAAGGAAAACCTTCAGGAAAAGGTATGCCATTCTTCCATTTCCTTGTGTAATGATATTATTGCTTGTTTTTTAAGAAAACCATAAGAATACTAACCCCCATTTATGTCTAGGATTCCTAGGCTAATTCTAGGGAGATCTTACTAATCATTCAGTGAGATCCCTGTGAGAAATATTCCCATAACAGATTGGCGACCATACTGGGGAAGAATTCTTCTTTATTCAAGTATATTTTCCTACCTCTTCCTCTACCTTTTGTGATTTTCATTTTAGTATTTTTCAGTCATTCCAGGGTCTAGATCTAGTAGATTCGATAGATCTGATTCAAATCTATAATATGTGCAGCAGGTCCACCTTCCTCAAATAAAAAAAATTTGCAGGCCCTCATGTGTTGCACTATAGGTGTCGAATGAGGCCCCCTCACTTGTTGACAGGTCTATGTTCTGCGAGGCCCTATAAAAACTACATATTTGTAGTGTAAAAACCAGGAATTTCAGATTAGGACATCCTCTGAGTAGGTAAGGTTCTACAATGGCTTAATTGGATCTAGTTTTTCCTATGTTTCAGTGTGTGACTATCACATAAATTACTTTCAAGGTTGCACTTGAGTGCATTTGTATGGATTGTTTGTCACTTCTTGGATAGTTTCCCTTTATGTCTGCTAATTCCAATGAAATTGGGTTGAGAATCCGACAGATCTGAAGAGATATAGTTGTTTTTATCACTGGTTTTTTTATTTCTCCTTGTATAACTTTTGTTCATCGCTAGATTGACTTTCCTCCTAGGCAAGTCTTTGGGTGTGATCCCTGTAGTGACATTAGAGTAGGATGATCCAACCTCATTTCTAATATCCTTTAGTCCTTTTTCTTGATGTTTGTTGTTAGTTTCCTTTTGCATTTCTCTTTCTTGTTTAGATCAGGAATTTCTTCCATTGCAAATTGGAAAAAACCTAAAAAAGACAAAAATATTTGTTGCATGCTAGATTTGCTTTTGAAGAATTAGTGTACAAGTTCATTAGAAACATTGGTTGGTTTTAGATATGATTTTCTTGATTGGTTTCTTGGTGTATGTGAAGTCTTATTTCTGAAATTTTGAAAGAAAAAGAAAATCTCTCTCCCTCCCATAGCTAGAGTTCATCGAAGTGAACAATTTGCATTAGCATACTTGCATTGCTTGGTTGGGTCAAGAGTCATCACATCATTAAAGTTTCACCCATTACCTTTGAACTTAAGCAACAACCATTAAAAAGAAGTGCTTAATCTAAAATCAATTAGAGATTTTGTTTTTGATAGTGAACCAACATTAGCTAGGCTTAGGGCCTTGAAATAGGATTGGAGAGTAAAATCTCCAAGGCCACAAAACTCAAATTAGGATTCATTAAAGAGCGTTAAAATTCATTCTTGCAACTAGTGTGCCAGGATCCTCCTCTAACATAAGAGTTAAGCACGAGGTCACATCGGGGCAAGTAGGGAGATTACCCCCCTCTGCTTGTTTTTGGTGTTTGTGATACCGCTTCGATCGTTACGTATATGGGGGTTTTGTTGGTTAACACCTTCAAAACTCTAGGCTTAGTTACCCTACCCTTATGTGTGGTTGTACTTATGACTGTTCACCCAACCATTGATTTTTATGGGATATCCTTAGTAACCTTTCCTAGGGAGCTACAGAGGTGACTGCATGTGGGACGTGTCTGTGGTACCTAGGGAAAACATTCATTCATAGTATTAGTTCCCCTAGAGGGTGCCCACCTTAATCAAGGGTACTTACATCGGTCAAGGTTGTTTCACATAGATCATCATAACTACTCCTATCACCTTTGCTAGCTAATCTTGAGGGGGACTTGACCCCCCCATAGGGTTAGTTTTCAGAAGGCTCTTGAGCCAATTGGTTTGGTTGTTGTTTTCCTAGATTTTCTTAGGGGTGTTCTATTTGAGCCTGAGTCTAGGTTGGCCATAGGTTGATTTTTTCTTTTTTAGTAACATAGTTTATTCACTGTGGCTGAATTATTGTGCCAGTCCCATCGATTACAAGGACTTGAGCCTATTATGGAGGTGCAACTTCCTCTAAAGCGGCGCAACATAAGTGATAAATAATATGAAGGGTCTTATCTTTGGTTTGAAGAGATCATTTTGGTTGAAGTGGAGGTGGTAGATGAACATCCTCCAGCAAATTTTAGTCCACCTTTAATTGAGCCAGATGCCCCTTTACTTGTCTAAGTAATGGAAATTTTCAGTTATCCTTTCTCTTTGTTTAGTCATCCTCCCACCATGTCTAGACCCAGCGTGTCGTCTATTTTAGTTGAGCCTACGAGCCCATATCCAAGTGTGACAAGGGGGAATTCCACCGTGGTCATTCTAGTAATGTCCACATTGCCACCCCTTAGCTCCATTGGACCTACACCGTCCATACCTTTTTCTTTTGGTTCCTTAATCTAGGGGACGTCAGTTGTGTCATCATATCCACCCGTTAGTATACTTAGTGTCCCTACACCCATCCCTTCTACATCAATTCCCACTTCCATATTCTTTTCCAGTGGGGTTCGAGCTTTGGTTTCAATATGGAAAGTGGAGCTCCTTCAAACTCTTCCAATATTATGAGATGCCCAACATCATCAGGTATGGGTGTACCTTTTGGATGGAGTATGCCTAGTGGTTTTAAGGTTATCCCTAATCAGCATGGGAGCAGTATTACTTCTATAGGTTTTCCTTTTCCATGGGTTAGCACACCTTTCTCTAGGGGCACATCCCTTGGGAGAAACTGGGGTTTTCCCTTTGTCAACACCTCTAGTCCTAAGGGTTTCTTCCCCGAGACTACCTTTGGGAACATGATGTAGGAGGATCACCATCATCATTCAATGAGGCAAGGTGGAGGATGACTCAACATCCAATGTAGCACACTTAATTGGTTTGGATTACAAGGAGGGTGCATCACTTTAAATTTTGAAAACATTGTAATTAAAGTTCCCACAAGATCTTGAAGCTAGAGCCATTGTGAGTGCCCTAGGAAATTGTAATTTTATTTTAATACCTGAAGGAATGTACATATTTGAGTGTTGACTCATATATGGGTTGTAATTATCCATTTAATGTAATAAACTTAGTGGTAGGATGTGTTATCCTCACCTTTTAGGGATAACTAGGAGATCATGTCTCGAGGCTCACGGGTCCTAGACATGGAGTACCGAGAGCAGGATTGACCTAAGCATGGACCTGGAAGACCCACTTTTTATTCTTCCATTATCTTTTCCTTGTCAGCAGCAGCAGCATCCATCACCATCGGCTTGGTCCTGTATCAGAAGAGGTTCTTTCTCCATGAGGTAATTGGTCCAGGTATCATGGTATGTGTCACTTTTGATCATTGAAACCTTTGAANCCCTAATTAGCATGGGAGTAGTATTACTTCTAGAGGTTTTCCTTTTTCATGGGTTAGCACACCTTTCTCTGGGGGCACATCCCTTGGGAGAAACTGGGGTTTTCCCTTTGTCAACACCTCTAGTCCTAAGGGTTTCTTCCCCGAGACTACCTTTGGGAACATGATGTAGGAGGATCACCATCATCATTCAATGAGGCAAGGTGGAGGATGACTCAACATCCAACGCAACACACTTAATTGGTTTGGATTCCAAGGAGGGTGCATCACTTTAAATTTTGAAAACATTGTAATTAAAGTTCCCACAAGATCTTGAAGCTAGAGCCATTGTGAGTGCTCTAGGAAATTGTAATTTTCTTTTAATACCTGAATGAATGTACATATTTGAGTGTTCACTCATATATGGGTTGTAATTATCCATTTAATGTAATAAACTTAGTGGTAGGATGTGTTATCCCCACCTTTTAGGGATAACTAGGAGATCATGTCTCGAGGCTCACGGGTCCTAGACATGGAGTATCGAGAGCAGGATTGACCTAAGCATGGACCTGGAGGACCCACTTTTTATTCTTCCACTATATTTGTCTTATCAGCAGCAGCAGCATCCATCACCATTGGCTTGGTCCTGTATCAGAAGAGGTTCTTTCTCCATGAGGTAATTGGTCCAGGTATCATGGTATGTGTCATTTTTTATCATTGAAACCTTTGAATATATGCATCTGATTCTTTTTATCTCTAACAACTACTTGAATCTTACATTTTCCCACTTGACCATGTTTGGGGGGATTGACAGGGTTCCCTAGCAAGCCTATGTCTGTAGGTTTTGGTTTGCCACTGGGGGATTTCTGAAAATCCATTGTCTGCTCCCATCATACTACCACTTTTACATCTTGTTTCCCACTCATCTATCCCATTTCCCTTGTCCGGGCATCGGGTTGACCTATTTTCAGGACTGCACCTTACCTCGTGGGAAGAAGGGGCTAAAGCCCCAAAAGGTAAAAGCAAGCTGGTAAAAGATAAAAGCCTAAGAATAAACCTCGAGATGCTTCACCCAGGGATCCTCGAGAAAGAAATAAAAGGCTTCTCAGCAAGAAATAAGAGGGACCCGAAAAAATAATAAAACAAGACCTAATCAGAGGATAGGGGGTCTCATCATGAGCCATACTATTAGGTTCATGGGTATATAGCAGTATGACATTGCCACTAGCTGGTTGCCATGCCAAGGCAGTGACTCTTGGTTGCTTGGCCAAGGGAAAGGGGGTCTCATCACAAGCCAACCTTCTCATTTCTGCGAAAGTACTTGTGGGTAATGCTATCAACTCTGGTCACCACTCCAAGGCAGTGTACCTTGATTATCTCTTGAAAAAAAAATCAAATAAAAGAATGAAAAGAATATGAATAATAAAGGCAAGAATGGGCTTGGAAAAAATGCATCCATGACAGGGACAACTCGCCTTCTACAAAGGCACCCACAGGTAACACGTTGCATCCTTGGCCCTTACTGCACCCACATGCTTGGACATCCCCTGACCACATCATCCACTTACATGGCTTGGATGAGGTCTCTTTGGGAACTTTCCTTTTTCTATGGACACTAGCCCAATAGGAAGCCTTGTCCTTTTCCCCAGACTTGTATTGCAGGCTTGTGTAACATCTTTGAGCTATTGATTGATGTATTAGGGATTTTATGCATGTGTTTAATAATATTAATGATGAAATGTGATTGAAATTCCTATGATCCTTGTGACTGATGATCCCATGGAGGGTGTAGCCTTTGATGTGCAGAACCATACCCAACGGACAGGTACCATTTGGACCGATGCACATGGGGAGATGATCATTTTGGACCTCCATGGGGTTGAAGATCCCATCAGATGGATGTTGAGACCCCACGATGGGGTAGAGACGAGACAGAGATGGATCGATGTCTTGCACCGGAGAAGAATTGGATGTTCCACCAGAGGCACCCCAACGGAGCTTGACCTAGGGGGAATTTGCCCCTTTTCAAGTGAAACGTTGGCCTTGGAAGGCCTAGGACGTCACCCATTATAGCCATGATGTCATCCAGTAGTATGGACATTTTGGGAGGCAGAATGGGCAGTATTGGCACATGTGGCAGGTTGGAGAAGCCCAAGGAGGGCCAACGTTTTTCTCCAGGATGCCGCATTTTCCCTAGAAGGGGCTAACACCTCCCTTAGAGAGGATTCTTATATCTTTATAGCTCAATTAGGGTTTTAATTTGACAATTTAATGTAAAAACAATATGATTTTGATAATTTGGCCTTGTCGGCCTTTTACTTGACCTAAAATGTAAAATGAGGCAAGGTTTTGTATAAATGAGAGATTTTCACTCTCATTTTTTCATCACAACTCACTCACTCATTAGTGAGGTCTGAAATTTGCACCCTATCTTGGGTATTTGGTTGATTTAAGGAAGGCGCACTTGTTGAAGGAAGATATTTTTGGCACATTTTGGCATTTCTCTTGAAGGGAGGTGTTACAAGTAGGGTTTGCATACTATTTCATGGTGATATGTAAGTGTTTTTTCTGAAAAACTTCTTGAATGAATGGTTGTAGTCTTATATTCTTGAATATGTTTCTTCCTTCGGGTAAAGGTATGCCATTCTTCCATTTCCTTGTGTAATGATCTTATTTCTTGTTTCTAGGAAAACCATAAGAAGTCTATACCCCCCTTTCTATCTAGGATTCATAGACTAATCCTAGAGAGATCTTGATGATCATTCAGTGAGATCGCTATTGTAACACCATGTTTCCCCTAGTTTGTAAATATAACTATATTGGCTAAGAGACTATGGAAAACTCAATATGTGTGAATGTTTTATTTGATGGACCTTTGTATAAAAGTTCGATGAATGTAAATTATGTTATTTACTAGAAAATGGATGAGTGTTGCATGAATGCTGGAAGGGGGGGTGTGCTAAGAGAGACCACGAACGTTATGAAGGAGATGGTGAAGGGGACTAGGAATGGTTGTGTTAACCTCCACCAAACTAGTACCTTACTGGATTTAATTACTTAGGACTAGAATAGTCCTCTGACCCAGGAATGAATTACAGTCAGGCTGGTAGGTGGGAATAACTCCTCAAGAGTTAATAAGGGGACGGGGTAGAGCACCCATGTATAAGGATTTTAGACCTAACCATGGACTAGGAATTCGATCCACACACAATCTTGTTGAGGAAGGAAAGAAAGGAAGGTGTGGTGGGCAGAGGAAGACCTGCGAAGAATGCAAAGACGAGAGACTAAGATCTCAGGTTTGAGGAAGAACTAAGGAATGAGCGTGTTTTGGCTGTGGGAAATGGCTAGTAGGGTTATGATACAAGCTGATAAATAAGGCTTTTGAGTGACTGAGGAAGTAATCAGATGGTCCTCCTTGTTTGATATAGTGAAAACCGTTGCTAAGATATTGCGGGAGGAGGAGAGTAACCTTCGCCCCTATTATCGCTGAGCCAGAAGAAAGGATTATATCTCATAGCAACATGGTCTAGCTTAGGGGTGGCTAGTGGTAAATCAGTTAGGAGTGACAGAGCCTATGGTTGGGTGGAAATGGGAACCCCTTCCAGCAGTCTCTTCATGTTATCTGGTTCTGATAAGTGTTTTCATACTCCATGCATTGAATTGGGATTAATGGATGCATGCCTGTATTTATATATTTGTAAATGGCTTCTGTATTGAAATGGTTAAGTTATGTGTAAGTGTTTGTTTCCTTGAGAAATTATGCTTCTATTTGATTTTCCATATGCTCCAGTTTAATCCTCGAAGGTGTTTTTCCCAGGGAATTCCCTCACAGTCCCAGAGTTGGAGCAAGCCTCTTGGCACTGCTACCATCTTGGTAATTTCACAAGATTTCCCTGCCCTTCTTCAGAACTTAAATTTCTACAAACTAGGAAGGAACTTCCTTCAAAAGAGTAGTCTAAGAGACCTTAGGCTCGTGCCCACGGACTTAACCAAATCTTAGCTAAGAGTAGAGTCTATAGCATGAGGTTCATCCTAGGGTCCATATGACCAGGCTTTAGGAACCCTGTGCTAAGGTCGAAAGGAGCTAGATCTTGATGGTTATGGAGCTTCGAGAGTTCGAATCCTTGGGATGTCAAACCTCATGACTGTCAAAATTACCCAAATTTTAGAGTCGTGAAAGGTTGTGAGTCGTCGATCTGGGGAGTCCAGTGGGGCCCCTTCTTGGTCGTCCGATCATCTAGTGGAAGGGTTTCACACATGGTACCTTGACAGAGTCCTGCCTCAGAAAAGTGGAGTGGCAGTGAAGCCAAGACCTCCAAAGGCCAAAGCCGCGAGGTGACCATGACTGTTGATCTAGGGAACCTTTCAGTTCCTTCCTAACCGTCAGATCTAAGTTAGGGTCAGCCAGGAGTTGAAAAACCTCGGGAGAAAAGAGGAGCCTACACCGCCAAACCCCTGAACGTCGAAGTCCCAAAGTAATAAGAGCCATAGATCTATGGATATACGTGGCCAGATCTCAACCATGAGATCTGAGGGATGTTGGAAGGTTGTCATTTTGGGGTGATGTGGCATAGTGATGTCACCCAACATCACATGTAATTTAGTTTGAAGTGCCATGTGTTACCTAGATTTCATGTGTATCACATACCTGATATACCTACTGGAATGTGACATGTGTCACCGTCGATGAGGGTGCGTGTCACCCTGACCCTTCCATGTGTCAGCTCATGGTACATGCTTGCCTAGCCTAAAGGGGTGGTGAATTGATCGAGACCCTGAGACTTTGGGACTCCAGAGGGTTTCGAGTGTGGCATGGTAGAGAGACTAAACAAACCGAAAGTCAAATCCAGGTGGCAAGCTTACGATACTTCAGAAGTTCGAAAATTCAGGTGGTATCATGTGTAGATAGCAAAGAGGTGTGAAACGTTGAAGCATCGATTTCCTCTAGGGATGATATATGAGAAAGAGTTTAAGTCTAGACAAGGGATTAGACAGTGGATGATCTTCCACCATGGGGGAGGGAACTTAGAAACAACACTTGTGAGGTGAATCCACGTGGGTGCCATGTGGCCCTCAACCAATGAATGCCCGAAGAACATCGAAAGCGTATATCTTTCAATTCTGAGCTCAGTTTTGAGCATGGATACCATGGTTAGAAAGCTCTGGACGAGTAGAGTGTGATAGAGACCCCAAATGAAGGATTTGACTACTTAAGGAGAATGAAATTTTGATGCACCATCCCTAGGAAATCCACTTAGGGGTTGGGTGTGTTACAAATTGGTACTAGAGTGAGGTTACAACACTTGTCCTTCTTGGGCTCATGGAAGAATTGTGTAAAAACCATAATTAAATAACTTTAAGGGTGACACCCTACCTTACCTCCTCCCTAAAGAGTCTGGTTAAACTATTACTAAAGAAAATAATGAAAATTTTCTAATGTGTGTGTATTTAAGAAATATGAACTATGTGTTGTTCATCAACTAATAGACTGTTAGCTAACAACAAGTGTTTTTTCGACACTCAAGAAGTCAGTAAACCACAGGAAACTACAATCATAAAGGATGGTGACATGCCATGAGGTGGGGGATAGATCCCACAATAGAGATGAGGTTCTAACGAGAGGAGGGTGGTGGAGACCCCTTCGGATCTGGTTGAAACTGTAAGGAGCCTCATGGATAAATTATAGAGTTTCAAGGCCGACAATGAGAGATTGATAAAGGAACAAGAAAAGAAAATGGAAATTAATGCAATCTTGTTGCAGATATTATTTGATATACAGAGGTAGTTGCAGCATGGACCTGCAACCAATCAGGTGGACTGAAGACATACAAAGAGAAGTCAAAGTCCACTCGAGATACAAAAATGTGGTCCCACAAGTGCCACACTAGGAGGAGTACCTCGAGGAAGGTCCAACCTGGAGACAGAGGAAACTCATTGAGAGATTCCTCTGGAAAGGAGATTTTCAACTCCAAGGGATCATCTAGTAGAAAAACTAGCTCACATTCTCAAAGGAAAGGAAATAAGCGAAAGCATTCCAAAATTCATGACCCTAAAGAGTTCAAGAAATCCAAACCACCCTCTTTCAATGGAGATATTGAGAAAGGGGAAGAGGCAGAAGCTTGGATGCTTGGTTTAAAGAAGTAATTCAAAGTCCATGACTACTCTGAAAACTTGAAGGCTCGAATAGCCATCTTCAACCTAAATGGAAAAGATTCCATTTGGTGGGAAGACCTCAAGAATGTGAAAGGAATCCATGAATAGGAATTATCATGGAAACAGTTTGAGAAACACTTCAAGAAGAAGTATCTGTCAGAGAAATACTTTGATGGCAAGACTAAGGAGTTCTATGAACTCAAGTTGGGACAACTCATCATATAGGAATACGTCAATAAATTCCTTGAGTTGTTGAGGTATGTACCCTACATAAAGGATGAAAAGGTAAAAGTGCAACGATTTATCAGTGGGATACCTCAGACCTACAGAAACAGGATTGAGTTTGACGAGCCAAAGACCTTAGAAGACACTATCTGGAAGGCAAGGTATTGTTATGAACAGTTCGGGAGTCAGACAAAACCTCATGAGGACTAGAAGAAGAAGAGTAGTTTGGGATTCAAGAAGAAGGGGTTTAAATCCTCAAGATTTAAGAACCATAGGAAATATTCTAGGATGAGCCTTCCCACCCGAAGTGTGTATCAAGAGAATTTCCCCTCCCATAGTGGAAATAAACCTTTTGGATCAACCCCAAGAAAGATTGATAACCCAAAGAGAGAACCCTTGAAATGTTGGGGTTGCGGATAAAAACATCTTCTGAGGGATTTCCCACACAGACACCAGAATAGTAGGAAAGTCTACAACATCCAAGAAGCTACTATAGTCAATGATGTGGCTAGGAGCATGCCCTGGATTTATGCATCTTTGGATAATAAACAAGCCGACCACCAAGCTTAAGTGGTGGAGATGGAAGGTATGATCACCAACCCTCTAGTTTCTATTTTAATTGACCCTAGTTCTAATTTGAGTTATGTGTCCCCTCAAACTGTTGATAAGTGTAAACTGCAACCAGTTAGACATGTTAAGCCACGGTTGGTACAACTAGCTGCTGGAACCAAAAGAAGAGTAGCAGAGGTCATACCAACTTGTCAATTCATCATGGATGGATTCCCCACCCAAGAAACCCTTAACATACTTCCCCTAGGATCTTATGACCTATTGATTGGTATGGATTGGTTAGCCACTTATATAACCAAATTGTATTGTTACCATAAAACTTTGGAGTGTGAGAATGGAGAAGGGATAAAAATGACCCTCCAAGGGATTCAAAATCCTGTCTCAGTGAAATGAATATCATCCCTTCAAATGAAAAAGTATTGAAGAAAGGGATGTCCTCTATATGCAATATAGGTGTTGGAATCTGTTGAGGATGACAAACCAAACCTAGAGGACCACCCCATCTTAAGAGAGTATAGATACGTATTCCCAGAAGAGGTACTGGGTCTACCTCCGAGAAGAGACATTGACTTCTAGATAGAGCTTATACCAGAAGCAGTGCCAGTGTCTAGGACATCCTATAGGATGAGTACACCTGAGCTAGTTGAGCTCAAGCTATATCCGACAGAGTGTGTCTCCATGGGGAGCACCATCCTTGTTTGTGAAAAATAAATATGGCATGCTCTGACTGTGCATAGATTATAGACAACTCAATAAGACAACCATAAATAACAAGTACCCCTTACCAAGAATCGATGACTTGTTCGACCAATTAGGGGGTGATTCCATTTTCTTAAAGAATGACTTAAGTTCTGGATACCATCAAGTCTGAATCAAGAATGAAGACATCCACAAAACAACCTCCAAGACAAGGTATGGTCACTATGAATTTGTGTTGGTGCCATTTGGATTAACCAATGCCCCCACCACTTTTATGTGCTTGATGAATAATGTACTTAGCGAATTCCTAGACAGAGGTGTATTGGTTTTCATTGATGATATCCTAATATACTTCAAGAAGAGAGAGGATCATGAATAACATCTTAGACCTGTACTTCAAGTACTAAGAAAGCATCATCTCTATGCTAAGTTTAGAAAGTGTGACTTTTTCCAAAAGCAAGTCCATTACTTAGGCCATGTTATTTCTAAAGAAGGAGTGGCAGTAGACCCTGAGAAGATAAGGTATATTATGGAATGGCCTACCCCAAAGGATTTATCTGATATCAGATCCTTTATGGGATTAGCAGGATATTATAGAAGATTCATAAAAGGATTTTCCAAAATTGGTTGTCCAATCACTACCTTCAGAAAAAGGGGGTTAAATTCACTTGGACATCAAAATGTGAAGAAAGATTTCAGGAACTGACATGCCTTCTGAACCATGTGCCCATGTTCAAGATTTCAGACACTGATAATGACTTCCTTGTGTGCACATATGCCTACAAGGAAGGACTCAGAGGAGTACTTATGTAACAAGGGGACTCAGAGGAATACTTATGTAACAAGGGTGTGTAATTTGATACAAATCCATAAAATTAAATGAGCATGAAATAAATTATGTGATCCATGATCTAGAGTTGGCTTCCATAGTGCATGCTTTAAAAATGTGGAGGCATTACCTCCTGGGTAGGATATTTGTACTTATGACAGACCATTGTGGGTTGAGGCACCTGTTTGATCAACCAAAACTCAATGCCAAGCAAGCTAGGTGGATGGATATCCTTAGTGAGTTTGACTTCGAAATAAAACACATCAAAGGAAAATAAAATAGGGTGGTCTATGCCCTTAGCATAAGTGTGAAAATGATTCACCTGGAAGCGGTGAGAACCTGTGAAATGGATTTCAGGGAAAGATTTAGGAATGCAAAAGAAACATATGCATCATTCAAGACCGTGACCTCATACCTAAGGAAAGAGCCTACAAGGATAAAGTATGAAGTCTATCAGATGCTCGATGAAGGTCTGTTGACTTACAGAAACATACTATATATCCCAAGTTGTGACGAATTGAAGAGGTTCATATTGGAAGAACAACACAAGTGACCATATACTAGTCACTGAGGTTATCAGAAAATGATTTCGATCACTAGAAAACACTTTTATTGGCCTGGATTGAAAAAGGACATAGATGATTATTTAGCCAAGTGTCTAGAATGCTAGCAAGTTAAGGCAGAACACCGAAAATCAACAGGGTTTTTACAACTCTACCAATTCTAGAATGGAAATGGAAAACCATCTCCATGGATTTCATCACCAGATTACCAAAATCGGCCAAGTAGAATGATTCCATCATGGTAGTGGTGGAAAAATTGAGCAAGTATGCTCACTTCGTTCCTATCAAATCAACTTTCAAGGCAATAGATATTGCCAACATCTTCATGAAGGAGATATTCAAATTGCATGGCATGCCTAGGGATATTGTATCTAACAAAGACACAAAATTCACTTCAAGATTTTAGAAATCCTTGATGGTTGGATTTGAGACTAAATTGTTGTTTAGCATAGCCTATCACCCTCAAACTGATGGACAAACAGAAAGAGTCAACTGGATATTAGAATATATGTTGAGGATTCATGTAATGCATCAGCCTAAGAAGTGGGAAGACTACCTACCATTGGTAGAATTTTCCTACAACAAAGGTTATCAAGAATCATTGAAGCTAAGCCCTTTTGAATCCCTCTATGGTAGACAGTGCAATATTCCAATTAGATGGAGTAATCCAATGGATAGAATTACAATCAAGCCTGACATGTTGAAATAAATGGAACAAAAAGTGATTCACATAAAGAAAAATATAAAGATTGCTCAGGATAGATAGAAGAGTTACGTCGTCAGAAAGAGAACTCCTAGAGAGTTTAGGACATGAGACCATGTCTATCTCAGAGTTAGGCCCGGGAAGAGTTCCCTGAGAATGGGAGCTTGTGCCAAGATGGCACCTTAGTATTGTGGACCCTTTGAAGTCTTATATCAAGTGGGACCTGTATCCTATAGGCTAGCACTCCCTCCCACAGTAAAGGCACATAATGTTTTCCATATCTCATTATTGAAGAAATATGTACATGATTCTAATCATATAATTGATTGGTCTGTGATGTAGGTGGATTCGGAGGGACAATTCTTGCCAAAACCTCAATTCATACTAGACAAGAAGGAAACCCCACTCGGGAAGCAAACCATTGCATAGGTCAAGGTGCAGTGGAAACACTTTGGCCCAGATGAGGCTACGTGGGAAATGGAGGATGCCATGAGATAGGCATATCCATTTTTTCTTACTTCTATATATATAGAGCATGTTGATAGATAGAACATCGAAGACGATGTTCCTTTAAGGGGGAGGGAATTGTATCACCCTATTTCCCCCATTTTGTAAATATAAATATATTTTCCAAGAGACTATGGAAAACTCAACATGCGTGAATGTTTTATTTGATGGACCTTTGTATAAAAGTTCGATGAATGTAAATTTTGTTATTTACTAGAAAATGGATAAGTGTTGCATGACTACTAGAAGGGAGGTGTGCTAAGAGAGAGCACGAATTCTATGAAGGAGATGGTAAAGGGGACCAGGAATTGTTGCATTAACCTCCACCAAACCAGTACCTTACTGGATTTAATTTCTCAGGACCAGAACAGTCCTTTGACTCAGGAATGAATTATAGTCAGGCTAGTAGGTGGGAAGACCTCCTCAAGAGTTAATGAGGGGATGGGATAGAGCACCCATCTATAAGGCTTTCATACATGACCACAGACTGGGAATTCAAGCCACACACAATCTTGATTAGGAAGGAAAGAAAGGAAGGTTTGGTGGGCAAAGGAATACCTACGAAGAATGAAGAGACGAGAGAGTAAGCTCTCAGCTTCGAGGAAGAACTAAGGAATGAGCGTGTTTTGGTCACAGGAAATGGATAGCAAGGTTATGATACAAGCTGATAAACAAGGTTGTTGAGTGACTGAGGAAGTACTCAGATAGTCCTCCTTGCTTGGTATAGTGAAAAATGTTGTCAAGATCCTATAGGAGGAGGAGAGTAACCTATGTCCCTACTATCGTTGAGCCGGAAGAAAGGATTATATCTTAGAGCATCATGGTCTATCTTGGGGGTGGTTAGTGGTAAATTCGTTAAGAGTGACTAATCCTATGGTTGGGTGGAAATGGGCACCCCTTTCAGCATTCACTTCACGTTATCTGGTTCTGATAAGTGTTTTCATACTCTATGCATTGAATTGAGATTAATGGATACATGCATGTATTTATATATCTATAAATGGCCTCTGTATTGAAATGGTTAAGTTATGTGTATGCATTTTTTTCCTTGAGAACTTATGCTTCTTCTTGATTTTCTATATGCTCTAGTTTAATCCTTCAAGTTGTTTTTTCCAAGGAATTCCCTCACATTCCCAGAGTTAGAGCAAGCCTCTTGGGACTGCTACCGTCTCAATAATTCCATGAGATTTCCCCGCCCTTCTTCAGAACTTAAAGTTTTGTGAACTAGGAAGGCACTTCCTTCAAAATAGTAGTCTAAGAGACCTTAGGCTCGTGCCCACAGCCTTAACCAAATCTTGGCTAAGAGTAGAGTCTATAGCCCGAGGTTCATCCTGGGTTCCATATGACCAGGGTCTAGGAACCCTGCGCTAATCCCGAAAGGAGCTAGCTCTTGATGGTTACGGAGCTTCGGGAGTTTGAATCCCTGGGATGTCAAACTCCATGACTGTAAAAATTACTTGAATGTCGGAGTCGCGAAAGGTTGTGATTTGATTATCTAGGGAGTCTGTTGGGGCCCCTTGTCGACCGTCTGATCGTCTAGTGGAAGGTTTCGCACATGGTACCTTGGCGGAGTCCCGCCTCAGGAAAGTGGAGTGGCAGTGAAGCCAAGACCTTTGAAAGCCAGAGCCATGAGGTGACCAGGGCCGCTGATTTGGGGAACCTTTGGGTTCCTTCCTAACCATCATATTTGATCTAGGGTTAGCCCAACACTCACCAACCTCAGGAGAAAAGAGGAGCCTGCATTGCCAAACCCCTGAAATTGAAACGCCTGAAGTAATAAGAGTCATAGATCTATGGATCTACGTGGTCGACAGGGATGATTTTAAGGATGGAAACCTATTTTAAAATGTAGAAACCTTGGTGAATCTTACTAATCCTTCATATGCCAATTATAAATGTTTGGCAATATTTTTGTAAAAATATTCAAATTTCTAAGGATTTAATATAGCTTTTATAAAATTTTGGTGATTTTTAAAGTAAAATAATTTTATCCTATAAAATTTGGGCGAATCATTTTTAAAATAGTCAATCTCATTTTTGGAAAAACCATGAAAAATTAACCCATGACTGAAATTTATCCCCTAAAATCATCCATGGTAGTCAGATCTCGATCATGAGATCTGAGGGATGTTGGAAGGTTGTCAGTCTGGGGTGAAGTGGCATAGTGATGTCACCCAGGGAAACGTGGACTTCAGTTTGAAGTTCCACATCTCAGCGTCAATGAGGGTGCATGCCACCCTGACCCTTCCATGTGTCATCTCATTGTACGTGCTCGCCTAGCCTAAAGGGGTGGTGAATTGACCAGGACCCTAAGACTTTGGGACTCTGAAGGGTTTGGGGTGTGGCACAGTAGAGAGACCGAACAACCCGAAAGATGGAGCCACATGGAGAGCTTACAAGACTTTGAAATTTCATAACATCAGGTGGTCTCATGCGTAGATAGTAAAGAGGCGTGAAACATCAAAGCGTTGATTTCCTCCAGGGATGATATATGAGAAAGAGATTAAGTCTAGACATGGGATTGGATGGTGGTTGATCTTCCACCATGGGGGAGGGAAATTAGAAACAACACATGTGAGTTGAATCTACATGGGTGCCACGTGGCCCTGAACCAATGAATGCCTGAAGAACATTAGAAGGGTATATCCGTTGGTTCTGAGCTCGATTTTGAGCATGGAGACCATGGTTGGAAAGCTCTAGATGATCAGAGTGTGATAGGGACCTTGAATGAAGGATTTGACCACTTAAGGAGAATGAAATTTTGTTGCCCCATCCCTAGGAAAGCCACTCAGGGGTTGAGTGTGTTACACCTATGATAAATCTCCCCATAACACAAAGTAGCACATGAAATATTCTCATCAAATATAACATATTTTTGACTAATCACTTCCCATTTGACTGGATCAAATAGTCTATATAATTTCGACTATTTAGAATAACCCACCATAATACAAGCATGACCCTGAAGATACAAATTATTCTAATTCTCATCCAAAATATGAGCCCAAGCCACACATGAAGTTTTTGAGATGTCTCACCAAAGGATTCCTCCAAATCCATTTTTCAAGAGGACTCACATCCCACATTACTTTGGTCAAGATTCTATTTATAAGGTAATTTGAGAAAAAACAACTTCTACCCAAAAACTAATAGGATTCATTTTCCTTGAAGCAGACATCTTGCCATCTCAATCAAGGTCCTATTCTTCCTCTCAACAATTCCATTTTTCTAGGGAGTATAAGGTATGGCTGTCTTCCATGAGTATCATACCCTTCAAATTTATTTCACATTGTTATGAACAAAATCCTTAATATAACATAAGAAACCTGTTAGATTACTGAGAGGGGGGGTGAATCAGTAATAACGTAATTATAATCCTTTTTCTTCAAATGTTATATCAATGTAGAATTATTATCCAATAATAATAAATAAACAATCACACACATACACAGTAC
>JASDQU011404987.1:30970-42461 GCA_032191745.1 Picea mariana | reverse complement strand
TCCTCATATCAATCTTAGGAATGTGGTTGGTCTTCAAACCAAAGTTGGAGTTTCTCCATTCTTGATTCACCTTCCTTGTGTCCTCATCATGAATTTCATGGGATGAATTTTCACTTTCAGGTGTCTTCTCTGTTACGAAATTTTTCAATACTTCCATGATCTCCCCTTTTAAACCCTCCATCATCTCTTGTAGTTCATCTTTTGTTACTATCTTCTTTTGTAAATCATTTACATCCCTACGCATTTTTTCACCTTCATCAAGAGTCCAAGTAGGATTGTATGGAGGCTTATTTAGTGTAGAAGTTCCCTTTTTGGGTGGCATGTTGGCCAAGTATCACTTTTGAACCTTGATTTTGAGGTGGTTCTGCTAAACAATCTTTCTTCTGTTGTATATCCAAAGTTTCAGCCCTTCTAGGTATGAAACTTTCTTTTATGTAGTTCTATAATATTTCTTCTCTGCAATGCCACATGTCTGATCAAAATTAGATGTGCCAAGTGGAATTTATGGTAACTTCCCCACAACTTGTCGAATTTTGGCCTTTCCAAGAGATCTCACTTGTATAGCATGCCCCGCACAAAATAATTGATATCAAATTATGAAACTCACACTAGAAATACTAAAGACTGTATAAAATCCAATGAAACCAGTCCCACTCAATTTGGATACTCTAGGAAGAAGTTATGATTGTTTTACCTGGAACACCTTCTAGAGACTAGGCAATAGTACTAGTCAGATACCCTATCTTACACAGGGTATATCTACAAATGTAAGATGACCCAGAAGCTAAAATTTTTACCACAGATACCTTACTAATTTTTGTGAATAGATTCCAGATTTTAGGGTCTGAAACATTACAAAAAAAAAATTGTAGCAAACATTCCAAAATGACTCAGTTCAAGATGATTCCAGAACCCTATCTTGTACAGGTTGTATCTCCGAAAGTATAAGCCCTCAGGAGTTGAATTTTGAACCCAACGTACCTTGATCCATCTCTAAATATTCTAAAAGCCATTCCTTCTGAAACATTTTATAAAAAAAGTTATAGCGACAATGCCAAGGTGTCTCATATGTAGCAGCGAAACCCCAAGACCTTGAGCTCTGATACCATATGTTAAGAACCAAATATCAATATAGCATAGAAAAACCTCAGAAAAAGTACTCAACGCCTTGAAAAAGAGATAATTTCAGATAATAAGCCTCTTCGAGGGGGAAACCTCCTTTTACCCGACTTAAATGTTCAAGTACCAAATCATTCAAAATGAAAATGTCTCCTTGGTATATATAGCAGACTAGGAGGTATAATTACAACTAATGGCCTAAAGTCGACATAAATAAAATAATATTACTAATATAATATACCCCAATTAAGGGGTAATGAGCCAATATTAGGGATTAACACTTAGAAAATATTTAAATGCTGCAAAGCATGTTGTAAATTCATTAAATAGTAGCAACAATAAGGTTAGTAGATCAATCTAATCTAGGGTTAGAAGGTGTTAGTAGTTTATTCAAATATTTGGATGTTTGAAGGTTGTGATCAAAACACTCAAGGGAGAGATCTTAGACCAGTGCATTCATAGGGAAAATGGAGTCATCATTTTTAGACTTCCAAATCGAAACATCCCTGGTTGGGTATATGCATTATTATTATTCCTTAGGGTCTGAAGGGTACACTCAATAGACATGATCGATTTGTCGATTCCAACTGTAAATGATGGTACTAGTGTTGGTCGACCTCCACATGAAAATGAATTTCAAATTTTTCAATAAACAAATGAAACCCTAGCTGGAAATCAACCCAACACATCCACGTGAAACCCAAGTCAACCAGGATTTCTGGTGCAATATTACTTTTTTTATAATTCAACTTTAACCTAATTGGGAATGATCAAAGCATTTAGAATAACTTATTTTTCTTGTATTCATCCACAGACAACTAACCATTTGACAACACCCATTAACAATAATGTGATCATCATCTAGAGGATCTTTGATTTGGGCGATTGTTGGCCCTTGGTTATGGAAATAAGCAAAGCTCAAGGAAGAAAAGGAAAAATGTGAACTGCGCAGAAGACACGGTGACTGTTACTGGGCCAAAGTGAGCAAAAAAGTAGAAAAGATGGAGTGAAGTAAAAGGAAGCAAGCCATTGAACAAGGAGATCGAGGACGACAGATCAACAAGAAAGAAGGATCGTGGACAACTAAGCAAGTGAAAAAATCCACCATTGGATACTTTGGAGCACCGCGCGAGAAGGAATGAAAGACAGGCTGGCAAAGCCCTATAAACTCAAGTCAAGTTGACCTAGGGTTTTAGACACCTAGGGTTTTGGTATCTAGGGTTTTGACACCTAGGTTTCGACCTAAGGATGTCTATGAGTGATTGTAATGTATAAATAGAGGTCAAGAGGACCTGGGATGGGTTGTTGTCATTGATTTTACTATCGTTGGTGTTGTGATTGTTGTTGTGTGATCGAGTAAGGTCTATTGTGTGAGAGAGAGAAGTGATGAGTATGAGAGCCTTCTGTATTATAAGATCTTCAACTGGATTTGAAGATCAACCCTGTAGCTGGGTGCACAGGGAGGGGAGAGATAGACAGGAGAAGAAAGAAGATCTGCTAGCTAAGAGAACAGACAAGAACTGTATGCTTCATCTTAATACATTATAAAGCATAGTTCTATGGGCGTAGCCCTAGAGAGAGGGTGAACCATGTATATCTTGTATTGTGTGTGTGATTGATGCTATGTTATTTTTCCTTGTTATACTGTTATTGCATTATTGTGGTAGATGTGATATATGTGTTTAATAGATATAAGTTGATAAGTGATATGTGCATGATGTATTGTTCTAGTGTTGGATCCACTTGATAGTTCCCTTGGTTGTAGACATCTCTGTCCTGCAACCCCCCCATAGTTGCTTCGGGTGAGACTGCATCTACTTCACAGGTGTAGCCGAAAGGGCCAGTAGTTAGGGCTTGTTGGTGTGCTCTTGGAGCTGAACCATGGGTTTTCCCCTGTGCCAACAAATGGTTCTGTTGCCAGGACCAGAATCTTCTTGAGGGAATGTCAAGGTGGTTTCCATCAAAGACAAAAATTCAAAAGTGGATAGAGGATCAAGAAAAGGACTTCATTGAAGCCTAGAACAAGAACCCTAATCTTAGTACAGAGGATTGGTTGGAGAGATATATCTTTACTAATATAGACAAGATTTTCTTTGGAGGAATCCATTCGGAGCTATATGAGTGGTTAGCTAGGTTAGCAGATACCCAGTTTGAGATCAGATCTAGACCTCCTATAGTTTGGACATCACCGTTGATCAATAAGGTCAAGAGAGTTGATAACGCCATGTCACGAGTAGTAGATCATTGGTTTGATAGAAACATTGGAGGGTACATCACCGAGTTTGTTGTTGACGAGTAGAGTCATATAGCCAAGACGAGAGATATTTCTTCAAGGGACCCAGAGGAAATTTTTTACATTTTCTGAAGCTAAGGATCAAGATGTTATTGTATGAGAATAACATCTTGAAGATACAGTAGATTGGACGGATCTAGAAAAGCTAATGTTCAGGAATTTAGACAACGACAATGACACAGAAGATGGACATACGCGCAGTGGGAGAGCACTCAGAGAAGTTCAGCTTGTGAACTTATTCATGTAGAACTACGAGGACGAGGGATTATAAAGTGGAGAAGAGGAATATTTGACGGATGAAGAGCATTCACAACCCGCTAGGGCAGAGGAAAGAAAAGATGAAGAACCTCGTCGAGATGAGCCAGAAACTTCAGAACTGCGCAGACTGCTGAAGTAAGTACTATTAATCCCCTTGTTGTTTCAGCAACACTAAGCAATCAAAATAGTCACTAGAGCCCTTAGAGTACTATTACTGGTAGTTCAGCATATACTCAGAAAGGAAACCTAGGAAGATCTATGCTAGATGAGATGAGGCTCCCTATCTTTAGGGGAGATGAGTGTGAATACCCTGATCAACACTGGTTCCTATGTGAATCCATACGGAATATTAAGAATGTCACCGACGAAGCTGTTAAAAGAACCTAGTTTAGTACTAACCTAAGGGATCGTCCACTGAGTTGGTACATGAAGCTTTTCCAAGGAATTGCACAACCTAAGCCATTGAATGAGATCAAGAATGCATTAACTGCAGAGTTCAAGAAATCCAAGTTGGAGTCACAATGTATTACAGAGCTGAAAGAGATCAAGCAAAAGGTATCCAAATCTGTTTGGGAATTCGATCAAAGATTCAAGACCTCAACAGGCCGATTGACTTTTCAGATCCCAGATGAGCAGAACAAAGAGTGGTTCATTGCTTCCCTTTTACCACACATCAGAGTTCCTCTAATGCAATAGAAGATTGCTTCATAGGCTGAGGTGCTAGAGATCACCATGAAGTTAGAATCAGCCCCTATGGGAGAGTCCAACTCAGGTATGAGTCAGATCTTGAGTCAGCTAAATATTTTGTCTTTGCAGGTCGAAGATATGAAAAAATACAAGGGAAATATAAAAGAGAAGACATTTGGTGTGTCAGATGTAGATCAAAAGGCCATGACAAGGAGAATTGTCCCATATTCCATGAATACTTGGCCTCTAGAGCTCCAAGCCCTTTGAATCAAGTCACCTTACCCTGGTGCGAGGTATGCCGAAATAGACATCACCATGGTGAGTGATATTACATGAAAAAGTATGTTCAGACACCCACAAATTTGTATTGCACATTCAGTAAGTCCACGGGACATGATGATAGAGATTCTAGGGCTTATGAACTCATGCATGAAAGTTCAAGAGACATATACAAAATTCAAGGCAAATTACAACAAGAAGGAAACACTATGCAACATAACTCCTCTGGGAGAGGAAACTTCAATCCTCGCGGTGGATTCAGAGGGGGGGGAGGAGGAGGAGGTATGGGTCGAGGTCAAGGATAGATAATCTTTTATAATTGTGCACAACTAGGACACCTAGAAAGGGACTTTCAGAGCCCTTGTACCACCTGTAGCTATTGCAACTCCTTCGAGCATGTTATCGAGGAATGTCCAGCATTGTTGGCTAAGCTTCAGGAGAGATGAGGACCTCAGCAGAACCTGCAAGTACAACTGATATATATTGAACCTCACAGAGAAGACCCTAGATTTGTTTTTATAACTAGAGGAGGCGTTGTTACAGGATAAGACAAACTAATCCAAGGAAAGACTACAAAAGACTCAGGAATCAGGAAAGTTGCAAAGAAGACCCAAAATTTTGATGCAAAGAAAGAAAGACATATATTTGAGGAGGCAAGAAGAGATTTCAAAGCAGACCAAGGCTCTTCATCAAAGACATGGCCATAAGTAAGAGAATATGGGATGCCTCAGGCAATTGATCAGTCTTCTTCGCCAAGAGAAGGAAAAGAGGTAAGCAAGTTCATGGAACTTCTATATACTTGTATTAAGTGTATTCAGGATGAGAGCGTTGCACAATAACTACAAAATTTAATCAGACAGTATGAGCTAGGAGATATAGAACCCTTACTGAATAGGGCAGTACACCAAATCGCTAAAAAGAGAAGGACAAATAAGGNGGAGGTCAATGTCATGATGAAGCAAACTTGGGCACTGATGGGAAAACCAATGTTGATCTATTCCCCTATCAGGATCATGATGGCTAATCAACAAGATGTCAGCCCCTTTGGACGATTGGAGCATGTCCCTACATCGACGGAGTAAGAATGTTTGCATATTTTGAGGTAATTGAGATAGTTGATGATAGTTGTCCTTACCCTGCAAGAGATACATCATCGCAGAAGCCTGATAGTTTGGAGAATTGATAATTTAGAGGCCCGGGACATGTCTGGCGGCGTATGGATGAATATAGCGGAGGCACAAAAGGTATAACTTGACAGACTGTCGATTATAAAATGACTCAGATCAATGTTTGAAGCCCATATCGGGCAATGAACTTGCACGGGACTTAACCATGTAAAGTTGGACCGGGGAAAACCATTGTGGTTTTTAAAATGGACGCGCGAGGCCTCCAGAGATACATCGGGGCGAAAGGAGAGCTGCCTGAAACCACTTTCGCCAAAGCCCCGATGTCACATGTTTCAATATGTCAAATCAACTAGTCGTGGGGTGGGCGACGATTGGTCATAATCACCCTGTTTCACTCGTTCGGTACTTCACAACCGTATGATGTCATGTGAACGCCGCCATATAACAAACTCGAAAGATAATCATTTGAAATGGATTATCCAAGCGTGGTAAACCAACTCACCTGTAAGTGAATCTGTCAGTAATTCATGATTGGAACTCTATAACTACTGATTTTCAAGTATGGAGGCGTCATCTCATCCATAAACTAAGTAATCTCTAATTTGCTCGACTCTCTAATTTCTATAGGAACATTTCGGTGACCACGAAATTGGGATACATGGACAAAGCTATATCCAGTGAAACCGGTCATTCAGGCAACATGGAAGATTTACTTACGAGTAAGAAGGAAAGGGTAATTGCATGTATATTAGCGACTAAATTCCACACAGAACCTGCTACAGACTCAGGATTGGAAGTCAGGATAAATCCCATTATGAGGGATCTAGTCATCAACATGCGAGCTGTAAAAAAGAAACGAAGCAAACGACAGAAGAAAGAAACCATAGATGAAACGGCTGAAAGTGTTAGAGAGAATCAACCAACCTGGTTGGATACTCTAAAGGAGGAGATCGCTAAGCTAAAATCAACTCTTAGGTGGGGGTAAGTACATCCCAACAAGTTTTGGACAGATGACACCTAGATATGATGAACATGTTCCTAACGGTCCCTATAAAATAGGGTAACGGTTATTATAAATCATTCCTTCTTGTAACTTATCTCTAATCTTAGGACGATGAGAAGTATAAACATTTTGAATTCCATGAAGAAACCTTCTCTCTATATATATATTATCTCGAGGATATAGAAAGCATGGAGAAAAGAGGAGCTTGCCCTTTGTGCAGGAAAAACTTTTGTAAATTTTGGGGCTAGAGTGAATATATAAATGCAGAGGTAGATTTTAGATTGTTTATGAAAAGATTCTAACTTACAGTGATATGAGTCTTGTTTTCCTCTCATAGTATGTATTCATTGTAAGCATACATTTCATTATTTGATGCTCTCGGCTTAGCAACTTAGTCTGTGTTTTCTTTCCTCTTAACTTATTTAGAATTCATCTCCATAATTCTCTGATGTAGTTATGTGTTTCTTTTTCCTCTGATGTCATGAAAAATTTTCAGATATAAACTTAGACTTACTGCCTGATTTAGCCTTTTCCTCTGAATAGTCTCAAGTTTGATGATGTATTCTATTTATTCCAGACCCCATAGCCCAAATGTTATCTTCATTTCTCTAGTTATTTTATTAAAAACCCCCAACAAAAACCAAATCTAGCCACTGATTTCCATAGATATATCAGGTAACATGAGAGATCCCTCTCTGAGTTGAGTAGGCTAGTACCTCAGCTCTAAATCTGGTTGAAACAGTTACCTCTATCGTTTGTCTATTCAACCAGACAAAATTTACAGAGTGCTAACATTCTGGCGCCGTTGCCGAGGACGAAATTGAAAAATTTTCCCTAGGAAAGAACGACATGGTTGAGTTATAAGGTCTGAGAGAAGTATACACTTAGGCACATATTGGCTGTATTCCTTCTCTGGCGACTCCACACATCAAAAAATAAGTGATTCCATTGGTAGAAGAATCCAGAAATTCAAATTTTCATTGGCGACTCCACTCTCAATGAAGAATCCAGCTTTCAAAACATTATTGGCGAATCTACTCAAGCTTCAAATGTAATTCAAAGACTCCACTGGAAAATGAGATCCCTTGATAGATGTATGAAAAGACATTATGAAATAAAATGAGTACTTAAAATTGGATTTTTTCCAAGGCATTTTATTGTTTGTTATAAGTTTCCTCTGCTTTTTCCTTGAACATGCCAAACAAATTTTTCTTTACCTGTTGCATTCTAATGATGATCATGAATATATTGAAATTATATATCCTCCTCTTAAATTTGCGCATGCATATCCTCACTATGTCACTGATGTTGATAAAAAAATTCCCATCTGGGCCATGTGATGACCACAACTAAGTTGATAAGTCTCATGAAACCAGGGTTGATATTTCATCTCCTGCACTTGACCCAACACCCTCCAAGATTAAACATAGATACAGACCCTTAAAGTTACCCCACATCCTTCATGATTTTCCTCCAAAACACTATGAGTACCTGTCTATGTTTGATGGGGAACCTGATACCATCTCAGCTAAAAAGCACATCCAAGGGTTTGAGTATTTTATAGATTTGTTTGAAATCGACCATGATGATGTTTGTATGAGGGCCTTCTCTCAATCCTTGAAAGGAGACGCCAAAGACTAGTTTAAACATTTGAAACCAGAGACAATTATCTCATGGGAGGAATTGAAGGATGTCTTTTTAAAGTTTTGGGGCAGAAATAAATCTTTAGATCTACAACTTATAGAGTTATATGCCTTAAAAAATTAGAGCAATGAAACTATTTCTATATTCAGTAGGAGGTTTTCCAGTGTCTATTACAATTTGTCCAAAGGAATTCAACCCATTGAAGTTGTCTCCATGCTCCATTATGAAACTACTTTTCATCCAGACTTGTCTTTCCTCCTGATGGAAAGAAGACCTAATTCCTTACAACAAATGTTTGATGATGCTCAGGATATTCAACACAAAATCCAATCATGTAAATAGATCCAAAATGTGGAGTTAGATGCTAAATAAAATAAAAGATAATATGAACAAAAAATGGTTGATTGGAACCTTGAGCATATAGTTGACCATGTCATAGGCCCTCTTGAATCTCCCAATACCAAGGATGTTGCAAAAAATTATGTCCCACTTGTTGAAAGAGAAGGTGTTGATTTAGTTTCTAATCCATCCCCTGATAAGAAAGGGGCTGATTATTTCATGTATTCATTTATAGATAATCAAGAGTATGAGTGTACAAATCAGTTTGTCGAAGAACAGGTTGATGTTCCAAGTTTGTTCTTGTTAGATGACCTTGCATATGTTAGTGATCTTCCTGTATGTGACAAGTGTGAAGACAATCGTGATATTGAAGACTTTCTTTTTCGGCAGTACAGTGAGAAGAAAAATATTAGATCAGCTGAAGAGAATTCTCTACCCTTGTGCTTTACTACATTCAAATTGTTGAAAGTGAATTCTCAGATTATTGTTGAGGCAAATGAATTTGTGCTGATGCAAAGTCACACCAAACCAATGAAGCAGATTTACAAGATATTGGAGTACTCTTCTTCGACGCTTGATGACCCTATTATTTGTTTTGAGGAAGACCTTGTCAACTCAGAAATACATTCGTTGGTCGAAGACAAAGCGGAAAGAGAGCATGTCCAGAAACCCAAAGAGATAGAAAAATGTACCTATGATGATATTCTTAGTAGCATTGTTTTACATGAAAGGGTTGTCATCATTGAAGAACACCAACTACACTCACATGCATTGAACGATCATTACTTGGAAGAGTATTTCAATTCAGAATTCCAATATGTGCTCAATCATCAGATTAAAGAAGTTGATCAAGAAATTTTTATCGAAGGTATTTTCCTTTCTCCCAGAACTAATGCAGATGTTCAACAATATTACCAACAAGACAAAGTATTTCAAGATTGCCTTTCTTCCCTTGAGAATGACGTACTGGTCCAATTTCTAAATAGCATAGTCACATGCGAGGATTTTGAAAATACATCCATGAGGACTCTAGATTGTGAAATAGTTCATGATGTCAGCTTTTCACATTTGCAAGAATATTACAAGAAAGAACTTATTTCTATTAATTCATTTGAAAGTCAAAATGGCAGCCCTCAAACAAATTTCCAGAAGTTTAATGAAACCAAATCAGAATTGTTTGATGAACAAAAGGATAGCCTTGATGCACATAATATGGTTTTCATATTTGAAGAATGTATGAATGTTTTTCTTGAGATGCATGGAGAAGTAGACAAAACCATTGCTGCCATTTCATTTGAAAATGTTCTCAAAATAGAAGGAATAAAGCAAGAACAACAAACACTTACGAAAGAGTCTTGTATTTTTGTTTTTGCCCACCAAGAAGAAATGATTTTTCATGGTTTTCAAGATCTGGTGGCCATCCTATTACATTTATCAGTGAAGGAGGAGTTTGTTTCATTCATAAACTCAAATTTTGGATTCAAATTTTGTTTTCAGCTACCATCTTCTACATTTGTTTGCCTTCTTAAGAAAGATGTGAGCGGAGAAAAATCAGGAAGACAATTGCTTGATTGGTTGCATTGGCACTTTAGCATCACTTGATTGAGTGTTCATTTCAACATTTTAGGGTAGGTAGGAATGTACGAATAAGATTTCCATACAAGCATTCTTCAGTTTGTATTTCCAGTATTCTGTACAGTTAGTTTCAGTAGTATATTCAGTGTTTAGTATCTAGTTGAGAGCGGCATGCAGAGTTTGGAATTCAACAGACACTAGTGATATGGTAGGAACAGGGTACACACAGTGTTTTTTGGGATTAGCCCAATGGATCAGGCACCAGGTCTACAATTTCTTTTCTACCTCACAGGGAGGATAGCATCCCCAGTTGGAGCCTATGTTATCACCATAACAATTTTCAAACAAGATCCGAGTCTCAGGAATTTAGCAAGAGCTAAATTGTTGCGGAGGCCTGATAGTTTGGAGAATTGATAATTTAGAGGACTAGGAAATATCTGGTAGCCTATGGACGAATATAACTGCGGCACAAAAGGTATAATTCGACAGACTGTTGATTATAAAATGACCCAGATCAATAGCTGGAGCCCATATCAGGTGGTGAACTTGCATGAGACTTAATCATGTAAAGGTGGACCAGGGAAAACCATTGTGGTTTTAAAAATGGACTAGCAATGCCTCCAGAGATACATCGGGGTGAAAGGCAGGTTTCCTAAAACCACTTTCGCCAAAGCCCCAATGTCACATGTTTCAATATGTCAAATCAACCAGTCATGGGGCGGGTGATGGCTGGTCAGAATCACCTTGTTTCACTCGTTCAGTACTTCACAACCATATGATCTTAGGTGAACTCCACCATATAATGAACTTGAAAGCTAATCATTTGAAATGGATTAGCCAAGCGTGGTAAACCAACATACATGTAAGTGAATCTGTCAGTGATTCATGATTGGAACTCTATAACTACCGATTTTCAAGTATGGAGGCATCATCTCATCCATAAAAGAATTAATCTCCAATTTGCTCGACTCTCTAATTTCTGTAGGAACATTTCCGTGTCCACGAAATTGGGATACATGGACAAAGCTATATCCAGTGAAATTGGTCATTCAGGCAACATGGCAGATTTACCTATGAGTAAGAAGGAAAGGGTAATTGAACGTATATTAGCGACTAAATTCCACACAAAACCTGCTACAGACTCAGGATTGGAAGTCAGGATAAATC
>JASDQU011404987.1:0-14225 GCA_032191745.1 Picea mariana | reverse complement strand
TTTGCAAAGAGAAAAGAATCCTACTGAAGATCAGAGAATAAAGGCCCCTCTTCAGAATGTTGTGATGGATGAAGATGAAGGTGATTATCAAGAAGATGGAGAAGATAATATTCATTGTGTTGGAGAATAGACAGGGAAATCTTATCTGACACAACACGACTATGAAGAGGCATTGATGACTGAACAAACAGAGGATAATTCTGCTGATGATGGAATTTTTACGACGGAAGATAAGAATAGATATAATCTCCGATCTAAGTCTAATGTCGCCCAATATAACACACCAGCCTCTCCTGAAAAGAGCATGGCCCCTGTTAAGAAAAAAGATCATACATCGGAGAATCAGCAAACAGATCCCTCAAAAGCAAAAGCATCAGCTCCTCCAAAGAAGACTGTTGCCCCTGTCAAGCAACAAATTCTGGAAAGTCAAGCCCCTGTTGAACAACAAATCATTCATAAAGCTCCTTTAAATGAGGTAAAAGTCTCTAATAAAGTCCCATATTCTTTCAATTTTGAGGCTGAAATACAGAAAATTAAAATTCCCATTCCTCTGGTTGAGTTAATGAAAAATCAAATATTCAAAAAGGATATCCTTAAAACTCTGGATCCCAAATCTATATCCCCTTCTGCTGATATTCTCAACATATATGATGAAAATCCAACCATTACTCTGGGCCAAATGATAGAAGATAGAGATGAAATCTATCCTCCCTTTTACATCTCTTTAAATATTCATGAGAAAACATTACATAAATGTTTGTTGGACTCCGGTGCTTCTCACAATTTAATTCCAAAGGCGGTCATGGATGAGATTGGGCTAGAGATCACTAAGTCTTACCACGATCTTTTCTCTTTTGACTCTCGAAAAGTAAAATGTCTCGGGATGATCAAGGACTTGGCTGTAACTTTAACCCAAGCATCCATGAAGACTATGGTTATGGATATAGTAGTGGCAGACATACCACCTAAATTTGGATGTCTGTTATCAAGATCGTGGATGAAGAGGCTAGGTGGCACTCTTCAAATGGATCTCTCTTACACTACTATCCCTATTTTTGGAGGGGTAAACAGAAGGTTATACAGGGAATCACAGCTGGCATATGTAATCAGTGACTAACAAAATCCATCTGATCATCCTATCTATTCTGTCGACACAGGTATGGGATCTTATATTTTACAAATTGATGATTCATTACCAGATGCATTGTTGCTTAGAAAGCCCGTAGTTCAGTCCACAGAAGCAGCAGAGGATGATCTTTGGACCATGTTCTTTGATGGTGCTTGTACCAAAGAATCAGCAGGAGCAAGGGTAGTACTGATTTCCTCTTCTAAGAAAACTTCTCATTTGTCCTTTAAACTTGATTTTAAAGTGACTAACAATATTGCAGAGTATGAGGCACTACTTCTGGGGTTAAATGTAGCCAAAGAGATGGAGATTAAAAGATTGCATGTATTCAAATATGCAGATTTAATCATTTAGCAGGTGAATAAGTCCTTTCAAGAAAAACATGTCAGGCTGAAAGCATATAGAGATGAAGTTTTGAGGGCGATTCATACTTTTGCAGATTTTAAAATTTCGTATGTACCTAGAGCAATGAATGAATTGGTTGATTCATTAGTTGTGTCAGCCTGTGCTTTCATACCTCCTCTGCCTCATAAATTGAATTACGAAATTAAAGTTAAATATAGACCATCCCTCCATGATAATGTAAAATTTTGGAAGGTTTTCGAAGACGATGCTGAACTCACTAGATTTCTTGCAGTGATAGATGAGTTTGCAGACTTGCAAATTGATCAGGAGAATGAACATAACGATGAAATTGAGAAGCCAAAATTCAGAAGCAAAATTGCAGCACATGAAATAGTACAGTTGTCTACCAACAAAATTCCTAAAGGTTTGGTCCCTTTAGAAAGGATTTTTGATAATAACGATGTGGTTGTCAAATTGGAAAAAGGGGAAAAAGATTCAGAAGTTTTGCAGTATAATGTAGCTAGTGAACAGGATCCTAAATATGTCAACTTAGCTTCACATTTGACTGAAAAACAAAAGGTTGATTATGGAGAATTGCTAAAAGAGTTTGCTGACATCTTTTCTTGGCAATATGATGACTTGAGGACTTTCGACACAGAGGTAATTCAGCATAAGATTTCCTTAAACAAAGATACCAAACCATTTAGGCAGAAACTTAGATCTTTTAATCCTTTGTTGCTGCCTACAATGGAAAGGGAAATCAAAAAACTATTGGATGCCCGCATCATCATACCTCTCAAATATTCAGAATGGATTGCAAATCTTGTACCGGTCAGAAAGAAGAATGGAGGGATCAGACTCTGCGTGGACTTCAGAAATTTGAATAAGTGCTCTAGGAAGGACAACTACCCTCTGCCCAAAATGGAACATATTTTGCAGAAGGTGTCAGGATCAAAGGTGATGTCTTTTATTGATGGGTTTTTTGGATACAACCAGATTGTTGTCCATCCGGATGATAAAGAAAAGACTGCTTTTACTACTCCATGGGGTACATTTATGTACGAAAAGATGCCTTTTGGATTGATGAATGCAGGAGCAACATTCCAAAGGGAGATGGACATTGCTTTTGTTGGAGAGAAAGATAAATCTATCCTGATATATCTTGACGATATCATTGTTTTTTCAAGCAGCCATGAACTTCATTTGCAACACTTAAAAAATACATTCCTAAAATGTCGAAGGTATGACATTTCTCTTAATCCAAAAAAATCAAATTTCGCACTTAAGGAAGGGAAATTACTTGGACATATTGTTTCAGCTGATGGGGTGAAAATCGACCCAAAAAGAGTAGAAGCAATTAAAAATCTGTCTCTTCCTAGATCAAAGAAGGACATTCATTCTTTCCTTGGGACTATAAACTTTATCAGGAGGTTTATAGCAAACTTTGCAGAACTCACAAAGCATATTACTGCTATGTTAAGAAAGAACTCCGAAGTAAAATGGAATGAAGAAGCCAAACACTCATTCAATGCTATCAAGGAAGCCATTACAACAGCCCCTATTTTGATCAGCCCCGACTTCGCCAAGGAATTTTATATCTTTTCATTTTCTTCAAAAGATACAATTGTAGCAACTCTCTTGCAGAAAAATGCCGATGATCAGGAGCAACCAGTTGCCTTCTTCAGTAAAGTCTTGAGAGATGCAAAGGTAAAGTATGAATTATTGGAGAAACAAGCATATGCACTTATCAAGTCATTAGAAGCTTTCAAAGTTTACATCCTTCAAGCCAAGGTAATAGCTTACGTACCCTCCAGTTCAGTTAAAGATGTGCTTATACAACCCGACATAGATGGGAAAATGAGTAAGTGGATAGAAAAGTTAATTGAATTTGATGTTGAAATTAAACCAACAAAACTTGTGAAGGGTCAGGGCCTTGCCAAACTTCTGGCAGAAGAAAATTGTAAACTGCTCGAAATAAATTTGTTAAGTGTTAATGCAGATAATGTTCAGTATTCAGAGGATAAAAGAAGAGAGGAAATGCAGGTCTCAGCTCACCTAGCTAATTGCAAATGGTACAGTCACAATATTCATTTTCTGCAAACTTTATCAGTCCCTTCAGATTTGACAAAAACACAAGGAAGGGATTTAAAGCTCAAAGCCATGAATTTATGCATCAATGGAAACTTATTGTTCTGGAAAAATCCAATAGGTTTATTATTGAGGTGCATAAACCAAGAAGAAGCAGCTAAGGTCATGATTGAGTTCCATAATAGTGAATGCGGAGGACATCACTATTGGAAGACCACCGCACATAAAATCTTAAGATCTGGTTATTACTGGCCATCCTTATTTTCAGATGTGTGTGAGTTTGTGAGAACATGTGACAAGTGCCAAAGATTTGAAGGAAAAAAACAATTGAAATATCTTCCCCTCAGACCTATAGTGGTCACAGGTCCCTTCCAGCAATGGGGTCTGGATTTCATAGGTGAGATTCACCCGCCTTCTAGTAGTCAGCACAGGTGGATCCTAGTTGCCACCGATTATTTTACAAAGTGGATTGAGGCTATTCCTACCAGGAACGCCAATCATACTGTCATCATTAATTTTCTGCAAGAAAACATATTCGTCAGATTTGGTTGCCCTAAGAGAATAGTCATTGATAACACTGTTGCATTCAAAGATAAGCACTTGGTAAAATTATGTGAAGAGCTGGGAATTCAGCTAGTACATTCCACTGCTTACTATCCACAAGGAAATGGCTTAGTTGAGTCATAGAATAAGAGTTTAGTCAGAATTATAAAGAAGTTGCTTGAACAAAATACCAGAGGCTGGGATTCCAAGATGAAATTTTCTTTGTGGGCTAACAGGGTTACAAGTAAAAAGTCAATTGGTACACCTCCCTTCAAGTTGGTATATGGTACTGAAGCCATATTTCATGTTCAACTTGCACTGCCAGTTGCAAAGTTTTTACAAGAAACTAACTCTGAACCAAATGATTTAACTCGGAGAATCCATAATTTGGTAGAGTTGCAGCAAGATAGAGAACATCTTTTGGAAAAGACAGAATTACACCAAGGAAAGATGAAGGAGATTTTTGACAAGAAAGTCAAATCAAATATCTTCAAAACAGGGGAACTAGTCTTAAAATGGGATGCAGCAAGGCAAGAGAAGGGGAAACATGGAAAATTTGATGCTCTATGGGCAGGTCCTTTTGTCATAATAGCAATTCAGCAGAACAATACCTTTGTTCTCCAAAATATTGCAGGCAAGGAAGTAGCAGGTGGCCCTTTCAACGGGCATTTTCTAAAGACCTATTTTTCATAAGGATTTTTCTTAAAGCCCTGTTTTACTTGTACATATTCTTTTCAGTTCTGTTTTCTTTGTTTTTATTGCTTGAATAACTCCATGCCCAATGGTACTGAGCAAAACTATTTTTCAAATTTTCATATTGTAATAAAGGCTACTGAATCTAGCTAGGTTCTTGGTGACCTCACAGGGAGGTGTCCATCCCATTTGGAGCCAAATGTTAGCTCCCAAAATGAATCAATCAACACGGTTTCATTTTGTGGTTGATAGCATGGTTATTTGTAGTTTTCTCCATTTTGTTTTAATTTCTTCCAGTGTCAAAACTTAGGTTTTAAATTCATATCTTAGAAATAAGTTGATCCATAAAGGTATTTTCTATAAAATTTCATGAAAAGACTTTCAACAACTAACACATGTTGCAAGGTTGATGACTAGCTAGTGAAAACGACGATTTTCAACAGTTAAGGAGTACTTTCCCACAGACCGTTAGCTGGTGAAAGCGCGAAACACGTGTGTTTCCTCCACATTTTTATAAATCAAAAGATGGCACGCTCAACACACGTCACGTAATAATTATAAGGCGCTGGTGAAAGCGAATAATGATGAGGATTCTGTTATGCACGTCTAAATCGGATATCATAGCGGATCGTGTTCGTGAATGCATGCTTCACGAGATAATGGCATTGGAGATGACGAATTCAAATTCATCATCATAGGTAAAGGAGCGGTACTACTCAGCTAGAGACATCAAATCGACACTTCATATTCCCAACACGCATTATCCACAAGCATATGTTATGGTTTCATATCTGAAAGACAATGCTGAGAGTTTTCACCAGTGCCAAACCTTGGCTCAAACATCAAATTACAGTGACTTTGTTTACAAAATTGTTTGGGATTCGAGTTACAGATGGCAAGGAAATGAAGTGGTTCATTGTTAAGGAAAGAATTAGACAGTCTGTCTTTTTTACAAGCACATCCAGAGGTGCAAAAATGCTTCTCAAATGTAGGCTGCATGGGTTATGTTGAAAAGTTACAGAATGGTTGCCACCAAACAATAGCCGAAGCGTTTGCTAAATCGTATGATGGAAACAAATCCTATGTGGGTTCTTTAGAAATCATAGTTGATGAAGCCTCCATTACTACAACAACCAGCTTACCTAGATCAGGCCAGAGCTGGTTCAAGACAACAGCAACCAAGAATCTCAATTTCAGAGCATATCTTAAGGCAGAATTCAGAAATGTCACATGGAAGAAAAGCATGCCAGTTTCTCATTTGGAGGATGAATGGCAGGACTTGTTCAAAGGCATTCAACTCTATATAACCTCGGAAGGCAGGTATGACAAGCTGATGTTATACCATTTCAATCTCTTAGATCATTTCACAGGGAAAACTCTCCTAAATTTACCTTTCTTCTTTCATAAACGCCTAACTAAAGTATGTAAAAAGATTAGAGCTGAACCTCTAAGTATGAAAAACACTCTTTGTCATTTCAGCCTGATCAAATTGATAATTATAGAGGAACTAAGACAAAGAGGAAGGACTTGGAAACATTTTCTTTTTGGGGAAGGCTTTGAAACCCAAACTCAGCCCATGAATGAACAAAAGAGAGTTGGGAAAAGGAAATTAACTCCTCGGAGCAGCTCGAGAAAGAGGAGAACTCTTCTAGGACCACCAAAAGATAGGATTTCTGGCATAAAGTCTCATAGGTCAAAGAAAAAAATAGATTTTGAAACCACTTCAGAGCAACCTACAGAAAAGAAGACAAATATTCTAAATCTACCATACACAGACTCAGAAACAGAGCCAGAGTAAGAAGATGAAAGTCCAGCCATTAAAAGCCTTGAACACTCCATGGAATTTGCATAGGATTGTGAGACTTTTACTCCCACTGATGAAGGTGAAACATCAAAGATCAAAAAGTCAAAGAAATGACAAAAAATTAAGCAACTAAAAGAAGTGATTGCTCAATAGGAGGTTTTAGAAAGAGTAATCAAAGCGAGATACAAAACTCTGTCTGATAATTTCGCAGACACAAATGCAGCATTTGAGAAGTTGGCTCATGAAAGTGTCAAAGACAAAAAGAGAAAGAAGAAAATCACTAAAGATTATAACAGTTTATGGTGGTTAGCAAAACGCCTTAAGAGGAAAATTAGAAAATTGAAGCAGAAGCATAAGTCACACCCAGATCTACAAGTGCTAGCCCAGGTTGTTGTGAATATGCAAGGAGATAAAGCAGAGACACGCTAAGTTTTTGATAAAATAACAGTTTTTGAGGTGAAAGTTTCTTGTTGGCCAAGACAGAGCTTTCACTAGTGCAAAGGGTAAATTTACAACCAGTTAGTTGGTGAAAGGCAGAGCTTTCACCATCTAACCAGCGAATCATAAGGTGAATTAGCTGGTGAAAGCACAAAAGGAATTTTTGAAAGCTAAAGATGGAGCAGGGTGATTTTCAAAGTATTTAAACAAGTTCAAGAGAATCAAAGGATTAACCACTTAGTCAGAAAATACTCAGAATCAGAGATTCGTGGATATTTTGAAAACCAAATGCTAAATCGGTCTCCTAAAGTTTTGACTATGATTAATTGAAGAAATCCAACTACAGAAGATAGGTGCCTTTACCTTTCCATGACACAATAGAGTCTGGAAGCTGATGAAGTACAAATGTCAAATATTGATATAGAAGATAGTTCTAGTTCTAGCAACTAGTCTTTGTTATCAATTGCCTTAGTTAGTTTTATTTTCTATTTTTAGATACATATCCAAGTTTTCAGGATCTTAAAAATTGATTGTAAAAGGCTATAAATGCCTATATTTTCTAAGAGACAAGGGTTCAAACTGGGAATACATTTTTTGCTATTGTATAGACTCTTATTGCATAATAAAATTACAGTCTCCTTTTGCTTTCAATATCAGAAATATTCATGCTTCCTTTTCTGTACTTTATTTCAATTTATCTTAGCTTATAAAGACTATCATCTCTTTATTGAGCTCATAGACTTGAAGTAAAGGATTTATTTCTATCTTGCATTAAGCCCTACACCCAGTTGTATTTAGCAATCAAGATTAGTGTTCTTCATCCTCTCCTTTTAAAATACTTGATCTAATTATTGTTTTCTAAAAGCATTGTTTCATTTGAATGTATGATGAGTTGTCTATTAAATTAATTATTGAGTGATCCCATTGTTCCAAGCATACCTACACATTATTTCTTAAGTTACCAAGCATCCTTATCCTACAACCCTAAGGAGTTTCTTGGAGTGATAATAGGATGTAGAGTAAATTATCCAAGGCCACGAAACCAAACTAGAAGTCATTAAAGATTGACAACTGAGGATTTCAAAAGTGGGAGGCCCGCTAGGTGGAATCACTTTCAGAATTTCGAGCTTTGTTTCCCTGCCCATACATGTGGTCCCAACCTATGACTGTTCTGTCCAATTGTTGAATGCGAAGTGTTGACCTTAGTGAATTATCCTAGGATACCTAGAGAGGTCAGTACGGGGGGGAATACCTATGGTACTTGAGGTAGACGCATAATCATCATTTCGACTCCTAGGGAGGGTGATCTTCTGCATGGGGATACTTGCACCCCTAGGTGAACATTGAGAGAATCGTATCATAATTGTCTCTCCTGCCTTCGCTAGTTAGGATTTGGGGACGTGGCACCCCCCAATGTTTTATCTTGCATAAGGCCCCTTCATCCACTAGCTTTCTCATTGATTACTTAGATTAATAGGAGTGTGCTATGTGGTATTGTGTCAGGTCCTTGACCTCACTTACCTCTGAAAACTATAATGATAGGAATTGATTCAATTACATGGGATCCCCCTGTCTCTCGATCTTTCTTAGCCTAAATTGTGGAGTGAGTTGTATAGATGCAAATAAGGATCCACTTGATAGTTTTCTTAGGCTTTCCCTCGCATCAAAGGTTTTAATTTTGCTTTAGGGAGTGTCTGGGAGATAAAAATACTATCTGCATTAATTGCTTGCCTTGGAATGCATTTAATGTTGATGTAATGCAAAGAGGATGATTAATATTCAGACTCAAAGAACAATCTAAGAAGATACATGTAACTAGAGCTTCATTTGTTTCCATCAAAGTGATGCAAGAAAAGGGTGAGTTAAGGTCATCGAAGAGTAAACATCAAGGACATGATAAACCACCATAAATTAATCATCCAACAAAGAAAACATAATTGTCATGAAACAAGAAATGTATCTTGATGAAATCAATGAATCATAAAAGAAAAATGGGGGTCTCCATGCCCAAGGGCATGGGTTTTTGGGGTGTCAACATGTATCTAATACTTTAAATGTGCAACAATATATTGGTGTTAACTTAACATAACTTCCAAGTTTTAATGTAGATATTTTCCTTGATTTTACTTTTAGGAAAAAATGATTCCTAATAAAAAAATCCTTGTACATTCTATTTTTATCATCATTATTTTCCTTTCTTGATTCTAAGATACTTCATATTTTTCCTAATTTTAGCAACTTGTTCTTCCATTTATTTGAGTAATTCTAGCCCAAGTACAATTCTATATGTTCTATAATCCCAACTTATTGGAGTGTTACATATTATAACATCTGGGGCTTTGAAAAGCCTCATTCCTAAGTATACATGATGCCCATTATTGTATACAAACTCCACCAAGATAGGAAATATTCCCATTTGAATGGTTTATCCATCATATACATGCAAAAAAATTCTCAATTACTTGAATTACCCATTCTTTTTTCCCATCATACCATGGGTGGTACATTGTGTTGAAATTTCTCTATGTGCCTGTTATCGCGCAATTTGTACTTTGATAGAAGGGAAAAGGCAAATGAAGACAAATTGGCATAACGAGAGACTATCCTATCACTGTCACCTCAACGAGATGTCTCTTTCTATTTAGGGTGGTAGGCCCAAGGGAGACTTCCCCGGTGACCTGGGGTTTTGAGAAGGCAAAGGATAAAGGCCAAGTAAAAGGTTCCCTCTCACAAGTCACCATCGATCAGAAAATCTGGTTAAACAACCAATAAAGAAATAATAAACCAGAAGTTTACCTGCCCAGAACAAAGCAACATAAAACTATATTTTGCAAGAGAACTTGCTGGTTAGTACTTCATATAATTAGAGACTTTCTCAATAAAAGAAATTGACTAATATATTGATGAAGTAAACAAATATTTATAGTAGCAATAATCACAAGACAATACTTCACAATGAATGCTTTAGAGAAGCTTCAAAATGAGCAAGAATGATTAATCATCAATATCATAACACCAACATTCATCGGAAGCAAATAAGGCTATGCATTAGTCAATCTTTTCAAATTCTTAGAAAAGATTTAAATGCTGCAAAGTATGGTTGTAAATTCATTGAATAGTAGCAGTAATAAGGTTATTAGATCAATATAATCTAGGGTTAGAAAGTCTTAGTAGTTTGTTCAAATATTTGGATGTTTGAAGTTTGTGATCAAAACACTCAAGGGAGAGATCTTAGACCAGTGCATTCATAGGGAAAATGGAGTCATCATTTTTCGACTTCCAAATCCAAACATCCCTAGTTGGGTATATGCATTATTATTCTTCCTTAGGTTCTGAAGGGCACACTCAATAGACATGATTGATTCATCGATTCCAACTGTAAATGTTGGTACTAGTGTTGGTCGGCCTCCACATGAAAATGGCATTAAGTTTTGTCAATAAACAAATGAAACCCTAGATGGAAATCAACCCAACATATCCACGTGAAACCCAAGTCAACCAGGATTTCTGGTGCAATATTACTTTTTTTATAATTCAACTTTAACCTAACTGGGAATGATCAAAGCGTTTAGAATAACTTATTTTTCTTGTATTCATCCACAGACAACTAACCATTTGACAATGCCCATTAACAATAATGTGATGCTCATATAGAGGATCTTTGATTTGGGCGACCATAACTATCCAATGAACCATCTTTGAACTCTTGCTCCTCCATCAACTGGTTATGCCGATAGGCTTACACATATTAATAATGTGCACAGTTAATGATCTTTTAATCTAAAAACCTAATTTGATGGCTAGTAATAAAAGATGCTAGCATATTCTTAGTGGTTCTCTCAAATCAATGAATAGGATTCATTGTTCATAACTTCGTTGCATTTATGAATGCATCAGTTAACTTGTTTACTTTTTCACATTTACCTAATAATATTAAGAAATTACTGTAAGACAATATGATTAACACGTTTAAATGATTAACAAGAATTAATATCTGTGGAAGTTTTTATTGTCAAGTTTATATGATTAAACCACAAATTGATTGAAGTGTTGGAATGTGAACATACTCATTCCACGTTTGGAGTGTGAATGGCATTCGGTTTTTTATGGAGTGGGGTTTTAAAGCGGGTTTTAACTCCGATACCTATCGGTGTTCACCAACCCACTTTATGTAAATGTGTTGAACCTGCACAGAATAGATCTAGCTAGAAAATACTACACACATTTGCAGAGAGAAATTGAGAAAGAAGAAGCAAGATAGAAAGAATGGAAGAATTCTCATTAACCGTATTCCACACTCAAAGAGTGAATAATTTACAAATATATATAGGATACATGAGTAACTAATGATCCATAGTGGTGGTCTAGATTGATCTGGACACACACCAACAGTTACAAGAGTAAACTGCAACCTAGTCTAGTCTCTCAGGCAGTTACGGGAGTGAACTGCCACCTAGTCTAGTCTCTCAGGTAGTTACGGGAGTGAACTCCCACCTAGTCTAGTCTCTCAGGCAGTTACGGGAGTGAACTGCCACCTAGCTGAGTTAACTAGTCAACTAGTATTCAGTTAATTGACTGAACAAAGAGTAGTGAGTTGGTGATGATCCCAATGTTGCATGGTGACAAAAACAATGCAACATCTAAACTCAACTCAACTAGTCAAACTGAAGTGTTAACTGAAAGAGAATATTCTCTAGGTGGAATACTCTCCCCTAAAATATAGGAGACTAGATAATGACTAATTATGAATAATAAACAAGGAATAACCTTAGGAAAAATAAATCCTAGGTGTGTGTGAAATAACTCCAACACCCCCCCTGAACATCACTATCGTGAAAATAAAGAATGGGTCTCGGCTACGAGGCCATGTTAAGCACCCAAATACAAAAGATACACTGAACTAAATGAGGAAAGAGGGAAAACCTCATGGGAACAAAACCCCCCCTCAAATTACAATGCATAAAATAAAAAATGAGAATGAACAAAAGGCAATTGCTAAGCAACCATGTCCTTCACTCCAAGAAGACCTCGCAATTGTGCAAGTTTTTGCTCTTTGAAGATTTTGTTGAAGATGTAGATGTTTGTACAGATCTGATGAAGTATATGCATAATTGACATTTCCACACATATCCACTTTATATTCTTGTAATGAATAATATCCAAATAAATTTTGGATGAAATTTTGAAAACCGTGTGGCCGTTTCCAGAAAAATGATGAAATTTTGTTGATTTTAAAACGATCATAACTTCACTTTCTGGACTCTGTTTCGGATGATATTTTTTTAGAAATTGGATATTTTCCCGAGAGGAATTCAAATATACAATTTTTTTTCTGCAAATTGTGATCATAAATTATCATAATGGCATCTGATGTGTGCGGTTCCCTTTTTTTCTCCTGAGATGCATGCATGGTGCATGCAAAAGTGTTTGCATGTGACTCCTGAGATGTATGCCATATATCTTCCAAATGAATTTCAGAAAAAAAATCTGAAATGGAATAGACATCATCTTCAATTAATGGAATACAAATTTCTGTAGACACTTGTGTAGAAGACTCTTTAGAATAAGAGGCTTGATCTTTTGACAGTTTCTCTTTTGGCTCTATATGTTCGACCTCCTGCATGAAATATGTTGAAACATATATATTTTTTTTCAAACTTGAGACTAAAAGAAGTTTCTCTTTATCTAATTTTTTTTTAATATGGAGCCTCTGTTGTAACAAATATTGAAATTTTGGCTTTCAGTCACTTAGGAGAATGAAGGGAAGCATTGGCAATGGAACGACCGCATACACCGAGCATTAAGCCACATGGAGAAAAAGATCAAGAGTCCAGGTTTTTTTCCATCTAGGATTTGGCCGATGTAGATATCTCAATAACTACAGCCCCGATCCCAGAATTCACTAAACTATTAAAGGACAAGCTGGGTCAAATAAATATTAAGTGTTTTAACTGTTAATCAATCCCATCGCAATTTCGCAATTCAGGATTTCTCACGTCAGGTATTATCGAAGTCCTGACACTTAAATCCATGAAGGGTTAAAGATTAATTGTTAATCGTGATTAATTAAGAGTTGTTGTAATACAAATGATTGGCATCTCGCTAATCCCATCGCAATTTCACGATCTGGGGTTTACTTGTAACATATCCCCTGTCGCCAGAATCCCCGAAGTTCTGAAATACGAAATCATGTTTCACACCTCGCTGATCCCTCGCCCGAAAGAGTGCAATGAAAAATCTGAAATATATTTTGGGGATTTGGCTGACGTGGAGATTTTAGTAACCACTGCTTCGTTTCCCCGAATCCCGAAAACCCAAAATCAAGACTCCAATCATATGCAAAACTACTTTAGAAAAATGCAATTTTTTCAGCCATGGAGAGGCTTTTTTTCACGTTTCAGGATTCCTTGCATGTCATAACTCTTGAATACATGATACCAAAAATCCCAAAACCCCGAAACATGAAAACCCGAAACCTGAAAACCCGAAATCGGGACTCCAGTCATATGCAAAACTTACCTTGGTAAAAAACCATTTTTCTCATCCTTTGGGAGGCCATTTTCCACGTTCGAATAGTCGATCGACATCTACAGATCCTAAGATTTCCAGTGGTCTCTTCATAATTTAATTTGGATCTTGGGAAGGTAGTCAAAATTCCCCCACAATATGAGGTTCGTTTTCAGAAATGTGGCATTTTTTACTGTGTTGAGTCATCATTTTCAAATGATGATTCTGAGCGACTGGAGGATCAGTTTGAGAAATGGTCGGAGTTTTTTGTGCCTAACACATCGAAGATCAATAGTCTCTCTCAGTTTTACTACAGGTGTCACAAATTGGGGGAATCTAATCCATCTCCGAGCCCTAATTTTCGGATCTCATATTTTCTTGCTTTGACACATGTTTGTAAAATGCATATATGGGGCAAATGAAAATGGATCTCAAGCAACTGAGAGAGGTTTTTGCTCAGAACAAATAGAGGTACAAAAGAATCTTTTAGTTTATACACATATATTGTGATTTAAGAGATACAAATCCATAATCGCAACCCTATTTTTCAGCAGTTTGGCCCATTTTCTATGGTAGAAAGTTTCAAGAATTGGTTGTAACTGTTGTTATCTTTTAGATTAGAGAGGATTTCGACCTCCATACATATATGAGGCATATTTGTAAAAGGGGGGGGGGGGGGGG
>JASDQU011404986.1:103175-114530 GCA_032191745.1 Picea mariana | reverse complement strand
AGTGGGCAACAAAAAAATTTGTATCAGCATAAATAAGGACATCCTTTGCTGGGGATATTCCCTGATAGGTACTTTCCCAATCAAGGAGGCCTATGATATTCAGGAGAATGTTCATAAGAAGACAAAAGATCACATTTGGGACACAATATGGAAGACTAATCACTAGCCAAAGCTCTGTACCTTTCTTTGGCTCCTAGTCCAGAAGAGACTCCTCACCTAGGACTACCTCAAAAAATGGGGCTTCATTGGGACTTCCATTTTTTACTTATGCAACCAACATGAAGAAACCATGGAACACATATTTAACCAATGTCACGTCAGTAATCCGATCTGGGACCAAGCTACAATAATCATGAGGAAAACTAAACAATATAGGAAAATCACTCCCAACACTATAAGAAATTAGGGATCAGCGGATTACAAAAGACCACTTCTAAACATAATTTGGAAACTCATGCCAAGTCTTATTGTTTGGCATCTTTAGAAAGAAATAAATTGATGTGTCTTCCACTCACATACCTCTCTCCCCTCTGATATATGGGTCAATATCACGGGAAGCATTTGGGAAACAATTCAAATTCAGTCCTGGACTCAAGATGATATCCCCAATACCCCTCCAGAATCCATCATATTCTCTACCTGGAAGGAAATTACCTCAAAATCCTCTATCCTTCTCTCAGACCCCCCCACCACTCTAGCTCGATGCTCTACCTTTTGGAGCTACCCCCCCCCCTAGTTTTTTGGAAGTTGAACTTTGATGGAGCCCCCAAGGGAAATCCTAGACCAACAGGATTTGGAGCGGTGATTAGAGATAGCATAGGGAAAAAAAGGCATCTCAGAGTGGGATTTATGGGGTATGACATGAACAACCCAGCTGAGCTATGGGGCCTCATCAAAGGAATCCAACTGTCTCTAGACCTCAATATCCAACCCCTAATAATAGAAGGAGACTCTAAACTCATCATTTAACTAGCCACAAAAAGTATCCAAGGATCATATCTAGAGAAAATCACACCCAATTGGATCCTCACATGTCCCCTCTTTCTTCTACAAGCCTCACTACTTCCTCCCATTACTCTCATCACCTCACACATCAAATGGGGGGGAAACAAAGTAGCAGACTGACTAGCTAATGAGGTTGTCACCACTCAAGAAGAACTCATCATCATCAACACCTTGGACCATTAAGATTCACAACTACTAAAGCAATGCCAAGAACTATCTCTATAGGACTACCTCCCCCCATATGGGGTGACACATGGCATGCACATGTCAACAACTGTGGAGGATACGAGGGTAGTTAAATCCCCTAGCCTCCACTCTCATCCCCTATCTAGTCATTATGCCTAGCATTCATTTCCGCCAAGGCTCAGTGCACTGGGTCTTAATGGAGACTTAGGTTTGGCTCCTTAGAAACGGTACGATAAAACAAATTCCCATTAATCAAGCACTCATGGAAACCAGAGCCATCAACTCCTTCATCCTCCTGCTAATTTTGTTCTGCAAGGGGTATTATTTATGGAATTTGGCTTCAGTTCACTGTCTCATTTTTATTTCTATGCTCTGCACCTACAATGCCTTGGCATTTCATCCTTTGTCTCTCGCTCACACCTTTGGCCACCCTACATTCAATTCCATACCCCTTGCACTTTTCCTATCCATGCCTCGTGATAGAGGTAAGTCTCGATGCAAGCCATCCTATTACAGCCTGTTCTATAGGCACAAACCCTCGGGACCAGCCTCTCTCACTCCCCTCCCAAGTGGTATCTCGGACCACTCACCCTACTCTAATCAAAATTGCTATGAGGAAACTCAACCGGAGCCTCGTCCATAAAACATAGAGTGTCTCCACAGAGGTTGTCTGGTGGAAGAGGAAATTCCTCCCAACTGGGAGGAAATTTTGCCAAATTTTCTAAAGACCACCTTATAACAACGACTGACCATAGGTACCATCACCCCTTTGATTTTTCCAGAGCCAGCTGAGACATGTTTCATGGTTGAAGAGGAAGTCCCTCTTAAAAAGGAGGACCCTGGTAATAATTATTCTGCTGCTAAGGATGAGGACCCCAGAATAAACTGGGACAAATGGAAGAATAAAGAGGATGTGGGAAGAGCATTCTCACCAGGATCCCAGCTCTTGCACGATCACATAATACCACATGGTCTTAATCTTAAAGATGTGAAAGGATTTGGAAGAGTAGTTGCATAACCAACACACCCTCATAAATCACTTGACGTCCTGTACGACTCCTTGTCAAGCGAGCCTATGAAAGGTTGATTCCCGACTTGTTGCTATCCATTTTCCTTCAAAGTTTGCCAGGATGGACACCTGGGTTCACCTCATGTATAGTCCCCTTACTATTTTTTTCTTTGGTTTTAGTGTTTGTATTTTGTGAAATTCAAACACTGGTTCTGGTTCATTAGCTAGTTGGGGCACTTAGTCTACTGCCTATTCTGGTTTCCACGCTTGTGGCAGAATAGGTGGAAATTCCCCATGTTTTCTAAGACATATGTCCTATTTTGGTCTTTGAACAATATTTCCCACGTGTTCTAGTTTCCACCACTATGGAAGAATAGATGGCAAGATCTAGTGTATAATCATACATGTGTAATTTTTGATAGCTCAAGGTAATACAATACTTTTTTTTTTTTTAAAACACACATATGCACCCAAAATTCACTAGGATATGTAGGTATAGAATATAATCAACCACTGTAGGACCTTATCCCCTTTAGTTTAAAAATTAAATAGGAGTTTTAGTGGTTTTGAAAGGGGTGAAACCTTCTAAAAATTTTGGATGAAAACACAAGAGAAGAATTTGGGAAACTGATCCCTAATAAGACACTTAGGGAGAATGTCAGTAACATATTTTGATAGTTATATTCTATATATTTTTCTTTGAATATTTGGTTTCATCTAATAAGGAACACCACACTAGATAAAGTTGTCTCAACCAGAATGACTATAACCAATTGGATAAAAAATAAGCAAGGAAGTGTATATTATATAACTACTTCAGGGCCATATTGGGTGGTCAAAGTTCATTGAATCAACCTAGTAAAAGGGAGATTAATTGCATACTCAAGTAGAAATAAATGATCAATCGAATCAATCTAGATATGGTGAAACAATGAAGTATAGTGATAACAATTTCTATTATTTTGATATTTATTGTCCTAACACTATAACAATGTTTATTAACACCACATACTACTTTAATTTGTTGTTATCTTCATAAATACACTTATGAATCATGACATTTCATATATTCATTCATATGGGAGAATTGGGGGTTCACCACCACTTGTTAGTATATTCTTTCATAAGGATGCTATAAAAGGTTTAGAATGTGATCATACTCACTAGACAACATATCAAGCACTCTAGAACCCACTACCCAACATTTTACAACTCCATTCCCTTTCTTAGGAATCATCATACCCCACATGTGCATACATGAGGTGGAAAATGGATATTGGGGGAGTTGGTTGAAGGTAGGTCCAATAATCATAAAAATATCAAAAAATAAATGAAAGATATTGGATGCATATGGAGAGATATCCCTCCCCCTACTCCCAAGCTAGCAAGTTAGATCTAGAGCATGCTAAAATTTCCTTAGAAAAACACTAAACCGCATATATAGTCTCATGTGCATAAAAGTCTAAGCCATTATGTTCTATTCAATTTAAGGTGCCCATATGGGGGAAACAATGTTACCTCACATGGTTTGATATATAATATCCCCCCTTTAATGCATAGAGGGATAAAGAGAGAGGTGGGTCCATGACCCCTTCCCAAGAGGTGGAGGGATTCAATTCACTTTAACATATATGGTTGATTCATTAAAAAAAGTGCAACTTTCTTACTAACTCTATTTGGGAATCAACCAATGATTTGCTAGTTTCCTTGTATAGCTTATAAAAAGAGTAATTAATGTAAAATTAGAGTGGTGTTTATATGCCAAGAGATATTCTTTCTTCAAAAGTAGTAGACAACTCATGCTTGGATTATTTTTATAATGATCATTTTCACATGATGCAAAAGCATGTAACTAATGTGTTGTCCATCACCAATATTGTGGGACAATGCACTAAGGATAAAGAAAACAACCTGTACAAAATCACTCTCATAATAGGTAATATGTAGTTCTCCCCTCATGATATGTAAAATGTCATGGATATTCCTCTAGAATATTTCATCACAACAGATCTAATAAAATACTGTAAATCTTTACTATTAAGGTAATTTTTTCCTTTATATATCTAGAATATTTAGTTACCGATTTTCTTCTTATGCATAAATAGATAAAATGCGGAAAATAGTGAATAGTGAAATACAATCACACCATCCACAAATAAACACAAGATATGACTCAGGAAATCCAATACAAGAGAAAACCCAGCTAAAAGGTGAGGATGCTCTGCTCTCTTTTCTGTGGTATAGAAATGATGTAAGTACAAATAAAGAGGAACTTTGTGTGGAGTTTCCTTTAAACTATGGCTTGTATGGATGCTACATAATCTATCATCCTTTGTTATACTCACAGAATACCACTCTTAGATGTTTATCTCAACTATGGAACAATATACAATGAAAAATAATGTAACACATTCTCCTCCTAGTGGCCCGATATTTAACATAACCCGAAGCCATCTAGGGATAGGTTTTTGACTTCCTCAACCCTGAATTGTGATAGGGTTTTTGAACTTTTAGAATATTCTTGAAATCTCAGACATGGATATACCAATATGAGTGAGTAATGGGGGATGATGTGGATGTGTATCGTACCATGGTGGTCAACATGGTTGGTCAACTTGTGAGAGGAAAAACATTTGCATACGATCTTTGGTTGACGTGATCTTTGCACTATTGGAAAGGTCTTGATGTGTAGAATAGTGTCACATGGTCTAACCTAATTTGGGAAAGTCGTAACCCCATAATATGTCATTTGACGCCTCAAAATGGCCCAGGAAGGTTTTTTACCACAATTTTCCAAACTGGGACCTGCCAATAAAATGGACTTGCAAGAAGATTCCTCCATTTTTTTCCTCTTAAAAGGATCGATATTGATGACAAACAATATAATGATCCATTCAGAATCATATGTCCCCATTTAGAGAGTATCTTGGTCCCAAAAAATTTATTGAATGAGGTGAGGAAATTTTTCCTCTACCTTCTCCCTAGATTATGAATTTTCTTTTCATGAAAGTTGTCTTTTCAACCCAATCTACCAAAGTCCATGCTACCCCTATCATGTAGTTATGGGCCGCCTCTATAAAATTGTGTCCTCTACTAACTCTTCTTGTGTATCTATTGCGAAGTCCTCTATGGAAGTGTAGTATACCTAGGGAGGTAATATGGGGTATCTAGGGAGGTAACAAATGGGAGTGTGGTTATGTATTATTAGTGGAGGCCATTTAATTTCTTTATGTTTTTAATATAAATTTTTAAAAATTAAAAAAATATTTTTTAAGAAATGATTTAGGAGCCAATTTTGAGTTATTTATCGATGATGGTAGTCATTGTTGAGGACATAGTTTCAATTAAGTTATAAAATGACTCCAAAATAAAACTTGGTGCTACTGGTAGCATCGATTTTTTATTCAAGGGACAATTTTAAAGTGTTTGTCCACAATGACATCAGTTGTCAATGCAATGAGTATGAACAGGTATGAATTTTAACCACTGTAAAAAAATGGGGCTACCAGTAGCACCACTTTTTGATTTAGGGGTAAAAATAGCCACACTAAAAAAATGAGAACTCTAGAGAGTTCTGGTTAAGTTGGTAAGTATGTTCACAACTTCAAAAACTTCTTTTGCACATTAATATTAATTTTACCCACCGATTCCATCCAAGGATAGCCCAAAATAATATCCACGTTATCCATATCTATAGCATAAAAATATGAACACAACACATATTTATCCATGTTGAGCTTCAAATATTTGAACATTTGAACATTTTCACCCTCAACTTATGTGCTTTGAATATTCTTTGCAAGAACTTGTAATCTATTAACCCATTAAACATTGATAAAATTATGCATGCAATTAGGGTTAATAGAAACAATGATATTTTCTTTATGAATACATCCATGAACCTGTAGTATGGAGTTTCCACATGAAAATAAAACCTTTGTGAGTTATTTATTATTAATCTTGGCATGATACCACTTGTCTAAAATTATTTTTTCCATTTCTTCATCAGAAATTCCACTCATCTTATCATCATCTAGTGATTGCCACCATCTTCTAACATCATCTATGAAATAATAGGGTATGCCAAATTTCCATTTCTCTTTCCAAAATGAATTTTGGTATTTTATGAATGATTCAATACTAGGGCCATCATCTTTTCAAAGAAAAATCATCTTTCTTGGAGAAAAATTCAACAAAAACTAGGGTTGATAAATTAGCTTACTATGGAAATCGCGTGGCATTTTCCAAAAAAAACTTGAAAATGGTCGAATTTAAAATGCTCATAAAGTTACTTCTCGAACTTCGTTTTGGCTGATTGTTTGTTTGAAATTGGGTATTTTTCCTAGAGGAATTCAAATATCCAATCGTTTTCTACAAATTTTGAGCAAAAATGTTCAAAACAGAGTATTAAGTGCACCACACCTTTTTTTCCTTTAAAATATCTACAAAATGGCCCAAAACTTTATTCCCTTCTTTGCCCAAGGAAAGAGCTATGATACCAAATGTAAAGTACCTAAATAGATATGCAAATATACTTTTGAAATAACCCTTAATATCAACAAGAATAAATCAAACCATTCACCAAAATATTGAACAAAAGAAATAGTCAAAACACTTGAGGTAGGGTAACACCATATATTAATCCTTAAGGAAGGAAAACACTCCTCAAACAATCCTTGTTTGTTTCAATCACAATATACTTCACCATTATCCAATACCTTTCTTACACTTATTTATATAGAATTCTATATCTTGTAGAAACATTCTAGAGAATGAATCTTCTAGAAATCTTATTTATTATTGTTATCATTGAAATTTCGTCCACAAATGGTTACAAGAATCCAGCATCGTCAAATAGTTATGAGGTCACCCATGGACCAAAATTACCACAAAAGAATATCCAAAAGGTCCAAAACTATACAACCAGTGATAAAATTAAAGTGCGTTATGACTACACAAGGCATGCGTGCACATGCGCTATTCAAAAACGCAGGAAAAGCGCACATGCACATGATGCACGACTGTGGTCACTAAAACCGGTGCACATCTGAGAACGATGCATTTATGATATTGGTCGGCCTCCCACCCACTCCTGGTTCAGCTTCCAAGTTGATTTGACACTCAAATCTCGGGTGAATCCGACTGGGTGGCTGGTCAAAGACCTAAAAATGCCCTAAATAGCCTCTTTTCACACTACAAGATGGTTGCACAATACCTCAAAGAGGTGCTATAAAACAAAGCCATGGGTGAACTTCATTTTCAAGGAATTCATTAGCAAAGTTATGTTGTTGTTATTCTCTTGAGAAATCCTCTATTCTCATCAAGAGTATACTAGCACCATTACATTGGGCAATCCATCTCACCTCTTGAGTGGATTAGCTTGGTATTATTTCACCATTTCATTCAAACTTGTAAGAAGAGCTTATTTGTGGGGGTCCAAGAGCCCTCCCTTGGAGGAAGAAGGGACTCATAGTCCTCTTTCTTCTTGGTGTTTTCTTTCACTAATATAATCCTTGCCATTGGTGGCATGAGTCTTATTGGTTTTTTGTTCTTATGTCCTTATGCTCAATAGTTTAGTTGTTCTTTTATTTCTTAGTTTAATTCTTAGTTTGTTCTTATATTTATTTCTCTAACCCTTTCCTTTACAGTTTTATTGCTCATCTAACATAACTAAGCTTGTAAGCACCTCTATTATGTGAGAATAAAAAATGAGGATAGATTATGTAGTAGCTATACAAACCAAAGGTCAAAGGAAACTCCATAGAGAGTGGCTCTTTCTTTTTACTTGCATCATTTCTATACCATCGAAAAGAGAGTAGAGAATCCTCACCTTCTAGTTGGGTTTTCTCATATATTGTGTTTCCTGGGTCATATCTTGTTTTTATTTGTGGATGGTATGATTGTATTTTACTATTATCTATTTTTTTCATTTTATCTATTTCATGCATAAGAGGAAAATCAATAACTAAATATTTTAGAGATCTAAAGGAAAAAGTAACCTTAATAGTAAAGATTTGCAATATTTTATTAGATCTATTGTGACGAAATATTCCAGAGGAATATCCACAACAATTTACAGATCACGAGGGGATAATTGCATATTACCTATTATGATTGTTGTTTTGTACAGGTTGTTTTCTTTATCCTTAGTGCATTGTACCACAATATTGGTGATGGACAACACATTAGTTACATGATTTTGCATCATGTGAAAATGATCATTATAAAAATAAGCCAAGTATGAGTTGTCTAATATTTTTGAAGAAAGAGTATCTCATGGCATAGAAACACCACTCTAATTTTACATTCATTACTCGTTTCATAAGCTAGCCAAGGAAACTAGCAAATCATTGGTTATTTCCCAAATAGAGTTAGTAAGAAAGTTGCACTTTTTTTGGATGAATCAACCATATATGTTAAAGTGAATTGAATCCCTCCACCTCTTAGGAAGGGGTCATGGAACTGCCTCTCTCTTGCTCCCTCAATGCATTAATGGGGGATATTATATATCAAACCATGTGAGGTAACATTGTTTCTCCCATATGGGCACCTTAAATTGAATAGAACATAATAGCTTAGACTTTTATGCACATGAGACTATATATGTGGTTTAGTCTAGCTTCGAAATAGGGGGAGGGATGTCTCTCCATATGCATCCAAGCTATTTCATTTATGTTTTGAGAGGTTTATAATTATTGGACCTACCTTCAACCAACTCCCTCCATATCCATTGTCCACCTAATGTATGCACATGTGGGGTATGATGATTCCTAAGAAAGGGAATGGAGTTGTACAATGTTGGTTAGTGGGTTCTAGAGTGCTTGATATGTTGTCTAATGAGTATGATCACATTCTCAACCTTTTGTATCATTCTTATGAAATAAAATACTAACGAGTGGTGGTTAACCCCCATTTCTCCCATATGAATGAATAGATGAAATTTCATAATTCATAAGTGTATTGCGGAAGTAAAAAACAAATTAAAGCAATATGTGGTGTTAAGAAACATTGTTATAGTTTTAGCACAATAAATATCAAAATAATAGAAGTTTTTATTGCTATACTTCATTGGTTCACCATATCTAGATTGATTCAATTGAGCATTTATTTATACTTAAGTATGCAATTAATCTCCCTTTTACTAGGTTGATTCAATGAAATTTGATCACCCAATATGGCCCCAAAGTGGTTATATAATATACACTTTCTTGCTTATTATGTATCCAATTGGTTATAGTCAAGCTCGTTGAGACAACTTTATCTACTGTGGTGTTCCTTATTTGATGAAACCAAATATTCAAAGAAAAATATATAAAATATAACTATCAAAATATGTTATTAACATGATCCCTAAGTGTCTTATTAGGGATCAGTTTCCCAAATTATTTTCTTGTGTCTGCATCCAAAATTTTCAGAAGGTTTCCACCCCTTTCAAAACCTCTACAAATCCTATTTAATTTTTAAACTAGAGAGGGGATAGGGTCCTACAGTGGTTGATTATATTCTATCCCTACATAGCCTAGTCAATTTTGTGTGCACACGTGTTACATAGAAAACATAATATAAATAATAAACTATAGTATAAATCAAAACTATAAGTATAATATGAATTATGGTAACGTGGTTAGAAATCACCTATATTTCCCTCAATTGGATGCCCTAAACACTCTCTAGTTAGACTCATCGAAGGTTGGGAAATGTGTTTTCCTCAATTTTCTTCCTTTAATTTGTTGGCCCTTTGTTTCGACACCTTTTTCACTAATGAATTGGCCTTTTTAACCATTTTAACCTCATTCATATACTTGGTTGTTTCCCTTATTACCATATCTTCTCATGTTTTGGAAGGAAGATACCTTTGACAAAATCTAAGAGGTAAATGATGCTTATTTCTATGATTTCCTATGTATTTAGTAAGTCAGATTGGGTTTTTATAACTATATTGCTAATTATTAATTTTCTCAGTTCACTTTTAGTACTCAACATCGTTGGTTGGCATACTTCTGCATATCTAGTTATGAATCGGCCATATGGGTTTTAAAGGAAACTAATCCGAGATGGCATGGTGTTCATCAGATCGCACTCGGGTTCATCTGGAAGAGAATGATATCTTTGTAAAATGCATGGTCAATGATTCCTTGTACACATAGTGTTAACAAAATATGCTTCCTTGTACACATAGTGTTAAAAAAATATGCTTCCTTGTACACATATCATTAACGAAATTGTGCTCCACAATGGCAAAGACACTATTCATATGATTTTTATTTCATATGAATAGTATACGAAATCAATATGGTTGTAATATTTTCTATGATTCTTTGTTTAAGGTGTAATTATAGTGATCCAGATGGATATCGGTGGCCACCCACCTTTTCCAACTGGCTTAGAACAGTTTTCTGACAATTTTTTCAATCTCTATGTTTAGCAGTTTTAACTTTTGGGGCCATTTTGAGGGCCCAAATGAAGGTTTTTCAGGATCGAGATTCTCAATGATAGTCGAAGGCATAATTGAGCCCCCAAAATGAATCTCCTTGATGATACCTTTCCAAAAATGTAATGTCTCCACTGGCAGCAAGCTTGCACAATGGAGTACATTTCTTTTTCATAAGTAGGGTACTTACGGACAGTATCTGACAGTGTCTCACTATGATAGGCAACGGGGTAGTTGTGCTAAGTGATAACGGTTCCCACAACATAGTCTAAAGAATTTGTCTCGATCTCAAAGGGATGTTGCAGGTCTGGTAGTGAAAGTATTAGGGCTAAGCACAAGCGTTGCTTCAAATCATTGAACGCTTGTTGTTGGGATCGGCCCCATGCAAATTTTGCCTTACCACCACCCCTTTTTATTTGGCTGAGGGCCCATGCAATATGGGAGAATCCCAAGACGAAGCTACGGTAGAAATTAGCAAGGCCCAAGAAGCTACGAATCTCAGTGAGTGTTGTTGGGGCTGGCTAGTCACGGATGACTTCGATCTTGGCTGGATCCACATGTACGCCATGTTGATCAATGATATAGCCCAGGTAATGGACACTATCCATGTCAAAGGAGCATTTTTCCAAGTTGGTGTATAGCTTGTGCTGCCGCAAGGTGTGCCGAACCTGTTTAATATGCTGCAAGTGTTTGACCCAAGTCTTGTTGTAAATTAGAATGTCAT
>JASDQU011404986.1:76319-87976 GCA_032191745.1 Picea mariana | reverse complement strand
CTTCTGATTGTAACCCCTCAAAAGTTGCACCAAAGTCATATTGACTACTTCTATCTACCCATATGTATGTAGATGGAATGTTGTGGACCTCTTCAACTTAGTGTCCATCTTCTCCCGCAATGTATTCCAAAATGTACTGAGAAAACGATTATCCCTATCTGAGATAATGAATCCCAAAGTGCACCCAGACCTATTCAAAGAACAAGTTTGCTACTTCCTGTCCCTTGATGGTATTTTTACAAGACACGCGAATGCACATTTTGTTGAACATTTCAACGACAACAAATAAATTGTCATTTCCCTTCCATGTGGTTGGTAAGCCTTCCACAAAATCTATGGAAATGTTTTCCCAAGGTCTAGTGGGTGCATGTAAGGGATGGTATAGACCTTGCTTCATGTCACTGGGCTTTCTAGTACAACAAAGTATACATCCTCTAATATATTGTGCTGCATCTTCTTGCATTATAGACCAATACATATACCTTTGTAAATTGACAACTGTCTTCCCAACGCCAAAATGTCTTGCAACCTTAGATGTGTGAGCCTCTTTGATAAGTTCTAGTCGTTCACCTTTAGGGACAAAGAGCTTATCGAGTTTGTAGAGTAAACCATTTATAGAAATGACAGTCAACCTTCTTCTATATGAATTTGGCCTTGTAACAACTAAAACACCTACACAGGTTGTTTATAGAAAAACACCAACAAGAGTGGGCATGCGCTCTTACTGCTAAACCTACGTGGCAATCCACGTGGAGGTTCGACCACAACCAAATCTATAACTATAGGAATGCGTGTGTACAGGTTCTTGCGAGTGTGTGTTCTGATTCATGGCCTTGCCACTTTTTTGACCACAAACTTCTTGCACTTACCCCATACTTGAGAAAAAAATATTTAGAAGGGTAACACTTGTAATATAACTAAGATACATAAAATCTATTATCACAATCTAATAAATAAATGTCATGTAATAGAAGTCATACTTTTAAGAAGATGAACTATCACCCCTAAGTGTATACAAATACATGTACAATGTATTTATTGAGCAATATGTCCATCAATAATTAATAATTATTTATTTTATATTTAATAAAAAATAAAAAATAAAAAATTTATTGAATTTTTAATTATTATTTCTTAAATACAATCTATATACTTCTAAAGAAATAGTTAATCTTACAATTCATTTAGTTCATTATTGTAATTTTCTACTTAATTTTGAAATAAATGAGATTAAAAATTTGCTTTCAAAAGTCAACAAACTTACGATTAGATATGACATTTGATAGGTATGAATCGATATSTGATATCAGCGGCTTTCATTTCTGACGATATTTTTCGTCAGAAACAGCTGTTGATTCCACATCAAGTGTGAGGTGATCTTGTCGTTTATCATCGAGTTTAATTTTGTAATATTTTTTAATGATAAGATTACGTTAATGATATAGAAGGCAAGAGTTTCATTAATTTTAAAAAATTATATATTAAAAAAATAATAATATAAATTTCTGCGATCTAAATTTTTCAAATTAGAACCTTCCTTCATTAGGGTTTGGAATCAAAATAAAAGCACGGGTTGCTAGATCCGGGGAAGCAAGAATCATATCTACCGACTCACTCACAGAGATGGCAGGGCTCGAAGCTTGAATCTTGCGAGGTCATGGAGCACACACCAAGAGTAGGAATCTCCACAATGTGCGCTAATTCCTCCGTCGACATGTTTGATTTTAATGGCCACGCACTCATGGAAGCAGCACCAGCTCATGTCGGCGATCATAATGGCTTGTTATTCTGCACAGATCTCATTCAGGGCAACAGCGGGACAGGATCCCTAAACCCCGTCTCCCCATATTCTTCTTCTCCTTTCCCTGCCGTAGACCTGAAAGGATGGAACTTTGCTACCAGTGATTCTTTGTGGGCATCTCATGACTTGCCTGTAAAACCCGATGAGAATTTCCAGGCTCAACTTTATGAGGCCTCTGAGCTCCTCACAAGAAACGAGAGTGAGAATCTGATCTCCTTCACGCAGGATCACCCGTCCTTTCATCCTTTCGGAGGACTAGACATCCCAGGCGAGACCAACCTCTTGGGAGGTTGGACTCCCCAGGGAAGGGTCGATAAAAAGGAGACGAATTGCGGATATTCATCAGACGAACTCGATGATTTCAAGGAGGAAGATGAGAACGGTAGCCCAGACGGCCGGTTTTCACAGCCCGAGACATTGCACTTGGAACGGAGGCGGCGCGGCCAACTGAATGAAAGGCTCTATACGTTACGCTCTCTTGTTCCGAAGATCACCAAGGTACTCATTCTTCTCAACTCATAATCTGTTCGCATCACAGAAACGAAGTACTCTACAACTCTGATGCGCTGATCATGGTACAGCTTAGAGATCATGGTACAGCTTAAAATTTGAATAGTAATTACGTCGAAAGGCATATACCTATTGATCATGGGTACATTTAATAGGTTTTTAGTGTTTAATCAGTTTTGTATGGACAAGATTAAATATTGATGGAATATTCTTAGTAGTCCCAATAAATTAATGGTTGTGATTTCAACCATTAGCTTCCTCACTATTATAAATACATCAGTTTACATGTTTATTTTTTTACTTTTACTTAATCATATTTAAAATTTACTATGGTGGCTAGCTGATTGCCACATATGAGTGATTAGGGTTTCATTTTCTAGGCCAACCTAAACCTTTGACCTTCCTTCACCAGCCTCTCGACACACTGCCTCCTTCCAACCAACTCCTTCCCCAGCTAATCATGATACATCGTTTAGCTTTGAGTAGTAATATTGATAAAACTTTATTTCCCAGCAATAGGTTGAATTTAAATATCATTGAATCAAGGAATATTGTCAATTTATTTAAATTTTACCCTTCATTCTCATTGTACAACCTTTATCTTGAGCAGCAATGTTTTCAATTTAATAATTTAATGTTTTTCATGATGCAATCATTATATATATATCACAGCTGAATTTATAATTTATGATTTATAATTTTGTAATGTTTATAATACTTTTCATGCATATGATCATGATCATTATTTTAATTTTATTTGTGAATAAGACAATTTCACTAAATTTTAGATTTTCCACCTTCAATTATATATATATATATATATATATATATATATATATGATTTTTTAAAATATTTTTAAATTAATGATGATGATGATGATGGAGTGACACGAAATTGATCTATGACCTTAAGAGGGTAAGGGATTACTTGCAATTATTTAGAATTTTGTTTTTGTTATTGGTCTATAAGTTAAGAGGGTAAGAGATTACTTGCAATTATTCAAAAAAAAAAAATTGTATTGGAAAAACATTAAGAGAAGCTTTCCAAGATGACCATAGTATTCTTGAGTTAAAAGGTTAGGAAGGTTAGTACACAAATATTTTGAAATTGACATCTAATGTAGGTATAGGAAGGTATAGGATGAACAATTTAAGAGAAAGTGTTTTCATCTTCAACCTTCTTACTCTTTCATCTCTTTATTCCATGGAGTTTTAGGAATCGACCAACTCCAAGTTTCACTATGGAGTCACTTGTCAAGACATAGAGATAATTTTGATCTTCTAGATTAGGGTTGATTACATCCTTATAATACATTGATTTTCTTTTTTCCTCTAAGTCTTTATCACACCACATTTTCTCCTTAAATTTTGATTTGATGATATTTTTAATAGTATCCTTAGTATCTAGATCCATACTTATGATTAGGTACTTAATGTACAAGAACAACATAAATAACACGGATGACAAAAGTCTCGCCAAAATTGCTGAAGACTCTAACCAAAATCACAACATACTCACCGGGTAGAATGTTTCCAAGGCTTGGCTAAATCATTGAGGAATAAAAGAAAAAGTCATTTTGTAGAATACTAAGGAGAATCTATGGTGTAATAAATAATTAGAGGATAAAAGAAAATTAAGATATTATAAGGAGGTGGTTAAATGTAACCTTGAAGATAAAAAATATCTCTTTGTTTTGACTAGCTAAAGAAAATAATCAATATTGAAAAAATAAGAGCAAATTCTCATGAGTTGCATAGTGGAGTTGGTTGGGCAATCCCAAATCACATGTCAATTTCTTGACACCCAATTACAAAGTGCCCAAAGTATACCTAAATTAGATCTCAATTTCAAAATATTTGGAAGGCTTCTCTTAATACTTTGAAAGCATCAAAATAACATTTTAAAGAAATCCAAGTAATCTTTTATTTTTCTTAAGGTTATATAGACTACTTTTAATCTCAGTGGAAGTTAACCACCATCATCAACATATAGAATGAAACCACGACTCAAGGGGCATCTAAGCGGTCAAAATCACCCACTGGATTTTTTGTCCCTGTAGATTTGGAACGAGTGACTTTACCATCACAGAGTGCCTTTAAAGTACACTCCATCACCCACTGTCCTACACCTCGGAGAAATTTTTATAATTTATTATTATTATCCATATGCTTGAAATTTTTAAATTTTAAATTTATTTATCTTATTTATTTTTCAACCTAGTTTAAGTTTATAACTTGTCTTCGTTTTTTAGTTTAGATATGATACAACCACCATTCAGACACGGCTCACTATTCTTTGTGTACCAAATCAATGAAATCTATGTGTATATATAAACCGGGACAAATGTTTTGATGAATATATAATACTGATCACAGAAATTGGAATCCATTGATTTTTTATATTTTAACCCAGATTTTGTTTTGAGCGCAGATGGACAAAGCGTCCATAGTGGGAGATGCCATTGGCTACATACAGGACTTGCAGAAAGAAGCGAAAGACATACGAGCTGAAATCGAGGGCCTTCGATCTAACGTAAGCCACTAGAATGATTCCAAGGCTCTTGAGAGACCTGATTCACCATTTTCGGGTTTGGATAATGAAATGCAGTCGTATGAAGATGAGAACGGCAATACCTCTACTCCTAACGAAGCTCCGACGTCGCCTACACTTGACGTAATTTCCTTTCATGTTTTCAGGCWCTTTTAACTTTCAGAATCTTRTGTACCAATTAATATGTTTGGTATATATGTCCAGGTAAACGTGAGCAAGGTTAAGGACAAAACGTTTCATATCAGAATTTACTGCAAGAAGAATCCGGGAGTGTTGGTAAGATTGATGCGATCCCTCGAATCCATTCAACTCGATTTTCATAATGCCAATCTTACTTCCCTCGATGACCATATGCTCAAAACGGGCACAGTAAAGGTATATCTTGTCAACTGTGAAATTTCATTGAAAATTATTCAAATAGTGTGGGACAATTTCATATTCCAAATATCGTATGATTTTTTTGTGGGGTGGCTTTCGCATTTACAGATTGAAGTGCCGAAAAAATGATYGAGAGAGCATTTTACAGTGCATATATAATAACACATCTAAAGGGTTTCCCCAATTCTGCAGATGAAGAWGYCAATGGAAGCARATGCACTTAAAGGAGCTATTTTAGAAGCTGCTTCCAAGTATGGGTTTAGGACAACTTGATCATACATGAGAGGACTTGTTTTCTTTGCTCTCTACTCATGGTTAGAGAAAGCTTCATGTCCTTTTTCCAAGGATATTAAATTCTTTTATGAGGGTTCTTGTAGAATGTTACCCAATAATAATAAAACATATTCTTAACACTTTACTGTGTGTGAGGGGTTATTATTATTGTAATTGTGATGTGGAGAATTTTCTATCAATATTGTGCTTTGTGATAGATTAATCCACTCATTATTGGATTATATTATATTTTTGAGCTTTTTAAGAATTTTTATTTCTTTTAGTTTGTTATTAGACTTTTTTTTAGTTAATCCAATGAATATGAAGTATTTTGAAAAAAAAAATATAAGGAGAATTAGGATTTAATGAGTTTGTGTATGTTATTTGATTATATTTTTATTAACAAATTTGGTAGTTGATTTTTAAGTTGGATATAGTGGAAATCTCATTCAAATTTGTATTTCGAAAAGAGGTCTTATTCATTCAAAGAATTCTATCCCTTTTAATGTGTTTTTCCCCGCAATCATCATTACTCTTCATGATTTATATGGATTTTTGTGTGAGTTAGCAATATTTAGGTTATTTTATCTCTATGTAAATATTGTAGATTTTGGAATAGCTTTTTTCCTAGAAATTAGGAGCATAATAGTCCCATCAAAAGTGTCCCCAAAATTTATTCCAAGTGGGTGAACCTATGAATACGTCTCCCACTTTTTAGTGAAATGTGGTGATTCTCACTACCCAAATTCAAATCTCCAATAAGACTTTGGTCCATTATGATAAGGATAGAAGGGTAGGTGCACCCTCTCCATGGATGGGAACCCCTTGTGGGTGTGTCTCCGACGATCTTTGATTAGTCATAAGTTACCTACTAGACATTTTCTTGTGAGCTTTTGGCACTAGCCTAGGGGTTATAGTAGTAACTAACCAAATTTGAACCTAGGCCTCACCTAAGTAATCCTGGCATGTTACTTCTTAAGTTGAATCCCTCAAAGCTCATATAGGTATTACGATTTATTTTATTTTATTTTTAACCATGGGAATCAATAACTAATAGGTTTGATCTAGGCTAGGCTCGAGATCAAGCCTACTGGCTACCACTATAACCCAAGAGTATATCCAACAGTCTGCATGCTAGATATTCCAATAACTTGTGACTTAGAAAGTGTTGGGGCATCCCGAGGCATACTCCACCGAGCTGTCAACATCTATCCTAAGGGTCATCTACCCTTCTAGCGTTATTACAGTGGGCCAACATGTCCACTTTCAAGGAATTGAACTCGGGTGGGGAGGATACAAACATGCTACCCAATCACATGAGCTATGAACTCATGACTGGGCCTTTGGATTTTAGCATGAATTAAAAAAAATTGTAAGGAAATGTGGTGTCTTTCATACCATATTTTTTTCAAAAAATATTAATGTCATTTAATGTGTTAAATTTTCATTTAATTAAATGCTTGTCCTTGCAAATTTCAAGAAGCTTTAACTAATGAATTTTTTCCCAGCACCTAATTTAGTGTTCAATGTATAATTTTTGACAATAACTTATATGAGCATGATCACACAAAGTGTAATAGTGCCCTCTTTTATTTTTTTTCCTTTTTGAGAAAATATAGGTTTTATTATTTTTAAATGTTAACAAATTAAAATTTGAATTGCATTTTATACAACTTTGTGTTGCCAACAATTTTTTTCTCCTATTTAGGTAAAATGAAAAATAAAAAATACCACTTTGAAGAGGAAGCATCCATGGAGGAATCAATTATATTATTTTCATCTATCTAGATCCTTTTAAAGTGGGAAAATTGGAGGAATCCACTTGCAGTACCATTTTAGTGGTGGGTCCTAGTTTGGAAGGATGGAAAGAAAAACAAAAACAAAAACAAAGCTACATCTAGACCTCAACCCAAATAATTGGAAGAAGGTTGGGAAGAAAAATAACCTTCTAGCCATAGATTCAAGCAATCTGATTGAAAGTATCTTTGATGTGGATGGAAATATTTTATGCACATTTGTGCAGAAGGAGGTGAATTTGAGTAGCCTTAATCACCAGGAAGAGAAGGATATTACCAAGCTATTCCACATCAAGGTTCAGGTCAAGAATACCAAGATTTATGCTCTTATCGACTCTAGTTCACAGGGTAATATCATAGCAGAAGATCTATTCAACAATATTGAATTGGAGGTTCATGATAATAATATCCCCTATCCATTGGGTTGGGAAAACAAGCATGTAGAGATAAAGGTAAGGAAACAATGTAAGATTAAATTTGTTGTAAGTGTTGATTTTATTGATGAAGTGGGATTGGATATAGTACCCATTGATGTATCTGGAGTAGTTTTTGGAAGACCCTACATGTATATGAGTGATTCAATGTTCATGCTGAGAGACAACCAATACCGATTGATCAAGGATGGGAAGTCATAAATCATTAACACACATAAAAGAAAGTGAAATATCTCACTAGTACATGCCAACCAAGCCAAGAAGCTAATTAGTTCTAGTAAGAAATATTTTTTTCTTTTCTTAAGATAAAATTAGTCTGATGGTGAGTCAATGAGAGTGAAGGTATCCCTAAAGGGGTGTGATAAAGAGAAAAAACATTAGTTGGTGGAGTTGCTACATGAATACAAAGGACTGTTCAAGGAGCCTAAAGGGATACTATCTAAGAGGGATGTGGAACATGAAATACAGTTATTTCCATACTCCCCATTTCCAAATATTGGGTTGTATAGACAATCTGTTCTATAAGAAAATTAAGTGAAGAAGAAGTTGCAAAACTTGTTGAAGTAGGGTGTGATTCGACCAAGTACCTCACCTTGTGGGCCACCCATCATAATTGCGCATAAGAAGGATGGGACTTGGAGAATGTCTATCGATTGTAGGGAATTAAACAAGATTACATTGAAAAATCGATGTGCTCTACCAAGGATTGATGATCTGTTGGACTAGCTACAACATGTCAAGTACTTCACTATGCTAGATTTGAAATCAAGATATCATCGGGTATGAGTCAAAGAAGAAGATACCTCGAACACTTCCTTCAAGACAATGAAAGGTTTGTATGAGTGGTTGGTTGTGCCATTTGGTTTATGCAACGCACCAACTTCATTTATGAGACTAATGAATGGTATTTTGCATCCTTATCTAGATTTATTTGTTATTGTTTATTTGGATGATTTATTGGTTTATAGTGCTACTTGGGAGGAGCACATATCACATATTTCTTAGGTGTTACAGACTTTGAAAAATCACCAGCTGTTGGCAAATCTCAAGAAATATGAGTTTTCACAAGAGTGTTTGGTGTATTTGTGGTATATGATTGGTGGAGGGGAGATCAAGATAGATCCTGAAAAGATGGAGGCCATCATGAAATGGACAGTTCCTACAAATTTCACTAAAGTTAGGATTTTTTTTGGGGAAACAAGATACTTTCAAGAGTTCATGGCTTCATTTTCAGTGGTAGTTGCACCACTCTACGCTGTAACAAATAGTGGCAAGATTTTCCAGTGGAGGAAGAATCAACAAAGGGCCTTTGATAAGATGAAAATAAATATTAGTCAAGCACCAGTGCTCACGCTAATAAACTTGAAAAATCCCTTCAAAGTAGAGACAAATCCAATTGGGTATTCCATGGGAGTAGTTTTGATGTGAGGAGGAAGGATGGTATGCTATCATTTTGAAGTATTTCATGGAGCGGTTCTCAATTACCCTACCTATGAAAAGTAGATTTGTTCCTTGGTACAAGTTTTCAAAAAGTGAAAGCACTATCTAATGGGGAAGGAGAACGCCATCTACAAATAACACCAACCACTACAACATTTGCACGCTCATATTAATCTATAAAAAACCACGCATTACAAGTGGATGGTTTTTCTACAACAGTATCATTTGGTCATAAAGTATAAAAAGGGTAGCACAAATAAGTTGGAAGACATGCTTTCATAGCCACCCACATCGAGGATTCCAACTTTCAGAACTCTGATGCACATGGATCCTTTTACCCATGATGCATACAAAGAGGAATACATAGAATATGAGGAATTCAAGGAGGTGTTTTAGTTGCTACAAGGGAAAATTCATATAGAATAAGGTGACAAGAAGGATGACTGCAATTTCTATAATGGTTTACTCTACAAGATTGACAATCTCTTTTTCCCTAAAGGTGAATGAATGTATCTTATTAGAGAGGCTCACACCTCTAAGGTTGCAAGACATTTTAGTGTTGGGAAAATAGTTTCCAATTTACAAAGGTATGTGTACTGGTCCATAATGCAAGAAGATGTAGCACGATATATTAGAGGATGGATACTTTGCTGTACTAGAAAGCCGAGTAAAAGGAAGCAAGGTCTATACCATCCATTATATGTACCCACTCGACCCTGGGAAATCATTTCCATAGATTTTGTGGGAGGCTTATCAACCACATGGAAGGGACATGACAATTTATTTGTGGTTGTTGAAATGTTCAACAAAATGTACATTCTCATGCCTTGTAAAAATACCATCAAGGGATAGGAAGTAGCAAGCTTGTTCTTTGAACAAGTCTGGGTGCGCTTTGGGATACCATGGAGCATTATCTCAGACATGGATACTTGATTTCTCGGTTCATTTTGGAATACATTGCAGGAGAAGATGGATACTAAGTTGAAGAGGTCCACAACATTCTATCTACATACATATTGGTATATATAAGTAGTCATTATGACTTTGGTGCAACTTTTGAGGGGTTACAATCAAAAGCATCTGAAGATCTGGGATGAAAGATTGATCTATATAAAACACTCTTATAACAAAGTAGTCCACACTTCTATTGGTAAGTCATCTTTTGAAGCTTGTTTTGGGTATTTTCCACCTTCACCTTTAGATGTTGTATATGGAAAATAAGGAGGAGTGAGGGATGACCTCATAGGAGATGCAGAAAGAAGAAACATTTGTTGAGAATATCAGATGAATCCATTTGTAAGTACAAGAGACACTTAATAAGTCATAAGAAAAGTTCAAGGCTAGGCATGACCAACACATAACAGAGAGAAAATTTAGAGTGGGAGATAGAGTATGGTTAAAAATGAATAAGGAAATGCTACATGGTCCTGGTAAGAAGATAAAGGATCTACGGTATGGTCCTTTTTAGGTATTCGAAAAGGTGGGAGATAATTCCTAGAGACTCAGTATACCCCCATACATGTGTATTTACTTAGTAGTGATTGTGGAGAATCTAAAAATTTATGAGGTTTCCATGTTGGATCAGGAGGAGAAGTAGGCCCTACCTTCCATAAAGAACTTAGCACCATATGCTTAAGAAAAGTTGGAAGAGGACACAATTTTGGAGAAGTGGTCTGGAGCTACAAGACAGGGGTAGAATGACCTTTGTTAGATTGGGTTGAAAGGACAACTTCTAGGAAAATCAAAGTAGAACTCGAGGGAGAAGGTAGAGGAGACATTTCCTCACCTCCTTCAGTAAATGTTTTGGGGACCAAAATCCTCCCTAAATGGGAAGGTATGATCAAGATTGGATCATTATATTTTTTCCATCTATCTTGATCCTTTAAGAGTGAATTTTTTTTTAGGAATCATCTTGTATGGCCATTTTAGTGGTAGGTCCCGGTTTGGAAAATTGGGGTCTGGAACCTTCCGGATCCATTTTGAGATATTAAATGACGTTTTTTAGTGTTTTGGTTTTCAAAACTCATGCATGCCCCCTTGATGATGATATACACTATGATACATTTCCAACAATGTAGCTTTTGTGTTAATTAGAGTTTGTATGCAAATTTTATGACTCCCACAAGTTGACCTATCATGTGGACCACCATGGTATGAGAGGATGCCATATCAACCTCCATTACTCATGCATATGGGGATATCCACATATCTAATTTCAAGAATATTCTATAAGTTCTAGTGGTGGCAATATTTTCTAGTGGGGGATGCCATATCAACTTATAATTTGAATAGTAATCATGATACAACTTTAATGTTTATAATGATACAACTTTTAGCTTGAGCAATCATATTGATAAAACTATATTTCTGAGCAATGAGTTGAATTTAAATATCATTGAATCCAGGGAATATTGTCAATTTATTTAAATTTTACCATTCATTCTCATTATATAACCTTTATCTTGAGCAACAAT